>CM076570.1:895359197-895483448 GCA_034641835.2 Pinus albicaulis | reverse complement strand
AAATGAGCATCGGCATGGTTAACAAACCCATTGCACCTAAATATTTTTGGGCTTCTGAGTTTCTTTGGTATGAGAGAAATTGATCAAATACACTAATATCACACATGAATTTTTCAACAACATAGCGAATATATTTCTCTTCCATAAAGCACCAAAAGCGCTTGTATTTGTGATATCATTTGGTATTAAATCTAACAAGTTCCCTCCTTCCCAGTGCTAATGGTGCTTCTCATTACTCATAAGTAAAACAAAAGAGAGAGGAATATTTTTTTTTTGGAATGCCTTAATGCCCTCTCTAGAGAATGACCAATGTAGTACTCTGTTTTTATTATTTTCAATCACATATATTTTACTTGGTATCCAATTCCTTCCCCATCCTATTCCTGGACATTTATGGTATCCAATTCCTTCCCCTTCCCATTCCTGGACATCTAAATAGCTTAGTATTTGTTTAACATCAAAGGTATTGTCTATTCATATAAAATATCAGGTGCCAAAGTTATAGTGGTTGAGAGATTGAATCCACTTTGCATATGTAATGAAATCGATTAAGGGATTGAATCCACTGAAGGAGTATATGCGCCTCCATAGGAGGAGTGTTCTTGCCACCAAGAGCATTGGCTCTCTACTTTTTGGTAAAGAGGAAAAATAAAATGACCACTGCTTGAAAGGTTTCATATATCAACCAAAGCGTATGACAAAAAAATTAATCTACGGAGGGTTTTAAGGGGTTTTACTCGTGGCATATGATTTCGAGGAGTTCCAAGCAAGATTGAAAGGGAGGAAGGGACATTGTGTGTGTCGGGGGATATCTAAGGTATGGAAAGAAAAACAATGTTGATGTGGGCATGCAGAGTTCTACAGAGAGGTTTTAGCGCTGCTGCTGCTAAGTCTATTGTAGGAGAAGGCACAGTGGTCAAGAAAAATAGGAAGAATAAGAAGACATTGTTGGATGCTGCCAAGTCCCTCCCCAATTGCGGAATTGGCTCCAAATTGGCTAAAATCTATTGGAAACACAAGAATTTATACAAAATCACAAGCATCAAGCTCAAAATAGATTGTTGTCATGGAAAGGCATGGGGGATTTTCCACAGAAATGGTGAACCAACAACAAAGACCCCTGTAAGGATTAATGGTGCAAACAAATGTGTGTGGAAATTGATTAATGATGTCCCTAAGAAGACTTCTGAGACTACACTGAAATTTAGATTAGTGATCTAAACATGTGAATTCAATGCTAAATTAAATGTTCATTTGTTCCATTGGTTTTTATCAAACTTGATTTGCAGGCTTGGGAGACAAGATTTATTTGGAAGCAAGAAATTTTGAAGCAGGAATAATGTAGTTGGCTAAAAAAATATTTTTATGCATCAGCTATCACAACATTTGTTTTCTTTTTTGCACCCACATTTGTCTATGTTTCTACTTTTGGTACATGTATGCTTATAGGAGTGCCTTTGATAGCGGGGAGAATTCTTTCTGCACTTGCAACCTTTGAGAATACTTGAGTTGATTGATATGCGTGTGAGATATAGTTAGATATGTATACTTCAAAAATCTACAAAAATAAATATACTTCCAAAAGCTATAGAAAGAATTATACATGCTGAATTGACTGATACATATACTAGATCTACTCTCCACAATTTTGGTGCCTATGAGTGGCTTGGTATTCGAATGGATTTTCTATCAAATCTTATATTTGCGTTATTTTTGGTGTTCCTCATTCACTCTCCCAAAGATTTAAGTAGACCAAGCATTGCAAGGTTGGCAATAAAATGATCCTTACATGCAGATTTCATTACACTACTACACACTCCTTGCGGAAAAATGATCCTTTAAATAGAATGCAGATCTATATTATTCCCCATTATTTCCACCACCTTCCTATACACTATAAACAGCTGACAGAACAACAAGGAGACCAATATCACATTATCAATATTTTCAAAAGGGAACTATTTCTTTATACCACAGATTCCAAAGTTCCTCTAACGGGTACTCCTTTGCGGAACATATTATTAGACTTTATGGATGTTCCATATATGGGAAACACCAAATGCACTCTATCAACCTTGCAATCTGTGCCTCCTCCGTGTAGATTTATATAAAGTGTTGTAGAACGTTTCTCATAATTCAACCTAGCTAGTTGTCTGCCACTGTATTTTTATCTCATAATATCACTTGTTTGGAAATGGCTCTAATTTGTGTATAAAATTATGAACCCATATTTAAATAGGAACCTCCTATATATCCTAATGACTTTGCAGTAATACATGTGGCCCATTGTATTAGAAGTACCACCGAATTGTAGGGTCTAGTTGACAGAACTGCATTCCAAAATGTCATTAGTTAGTGGAGCCCCAATTTCTGGTAGGACTTTATCATTTAGTGCCTCCATCATATCATGCCATGAATGCAACGTGATTTGATGTGCTTACCCACCATTGCAACCCTTTTCTCAGCCACCATATATTCCACCACTTGTTCCAAAGCTTCTTCCATGGTGTCAGTTGTGCCATTAAACTCAATATGTTCTTATGCTCTGCAATAATCCACTTGACTATTTTCAACATCATGCAATGCCAATCAGTTTTTGCAATATATTCAAGAGTGCTTAAAATTGACCACCTATTTTTATTTAATAAAGCAGTTAATACATTATCAATAAAAGACAGCTTTGTTTCAGTTTCCCATTGAATGGCCCTTTTCAAATTAATAATGAACACAACACTAGATAATTTGAAAGAAAAAAATCTACATATAATATAAGATTGTCGATTTCTATTTCTTCATTCGATGGATCGATTCTTGGATATATTTCCCTCGGCACAATAAATAAATTGCATTAGTCATAGAATTAAAACATTTAAGAATGAAAATATTTAACGATATTTGAGAGCAGAAAGAAATTAAAATTGTGGATAAACTATTCCTATAAAACATGAATGCGTGAAGATACAGAAAACACTCCATGGGGAAATGATGCTCAGAATATAAAAACGTTTTCCTATCAAATAGTTACAACCATGTGAGCTTAAACTTTGAAATATGCATATGCATGTGCAATTAAGGTGAACACAGAACATCCTGTACTCATTTCAATACTATGTTTTGTTTATGATCAAACGACTCATCCTTAAGCACCGATTACATTATGTATTGGCTCAGCACCAACACTTACTATTATTATGCTCTTCTTATGCTGAATATGTTAAGCTAGATAAGAAATCATTTGAATCTCATTCCTCGGGGATGCCTGGGTAACTAGGACCAAGCACAAGAAAATATGATTATAGAAGTAATTCCTATTATGTCGATGCCATGCCTTGGAGGTGCTTGGATGATTTATATCAACTATGTTCTCAATTATCCATTTATTACGGATACTATTGCACTAGATGATTTATCATTTGGATTTGATGCTTCAGGGGTGTTTAGGTAGCTACTATAATTCCCAAGAAATTATGATGATAGCTTTGATACCTATGATTTGAATATCATGCCTCATGGGTGTCTATTATCTTCTACCAAGTATGTTCTTATCTATTTTGTATATTCAATTACCTATTTGAATATTGTGCCTTGAGAGTGCTTGGCTGCCTACTATCACGTATAATAAGGTTAGAATATTTGTGGTAATATTCCTATTGGAACAAGAATGTAGAGAGTGGGTTTTGAGTAGTCAATGTGGTCAATGAATGGTCATTCTCTGGCCTATGGGATCAATGAAACATATTAACTTGGTATTGTCAGTTGGAATGTCCCCTTGGCTCTCTCCAAGACACTATTTTTTGTAGAGAGTTATTTAAGCTATATCTTGTACGCCTAGCCAAAGCACATGGATGACTGCTTTCTATGTATATCCTAAACGAAGCTTCCAGACTTAAGTCTTATAAATTAAGATGAATTATAGCTTTAATATTCATCATACTTGTGCTTCATCAATTTTGATAGTGTACCTTAGAGTACCTGCAAAATGTCTGGATCAACAACTTCTGCTTAAAGCTAAAGAAAACATCAGCTCCCCCTTAATTATAGCTCCCTCTGAATATTTGAAAAGAGTTCTTGCCCAATGAGACATCTGCAACTAGTTATCAGTCCTAATTACATGGAAAATTTTATTAAAATAATCAATGGGCAAGAGGAGATATTAATTCGTTCAACTTTTTATGTATGAAGAGGAGTTGATATATAGTTTTTCCCAGTTTTCTAGAATGCTTCTACTTCCTTTGAACTTTCAGAAGACTGTCATCAACTGTAGCTCAGGCTTAATAGCTGTAGCCATCTCCTTTCCTTGGTGGAGCCTGCAAATGAAGGCTTGGACAGAATCATAATGATAGAAAAAAATTTCTTAATTGATTCACTTCTTTTCTTTGTATCCTTTTAGAGATCCAAATATAGACATACCCACTTATTAGATGGAAAGAGTCTGAGGTTCACCTTTTTTTTTGTTATCTGCTTTTGTACTTTAGGCACAGTTCTCTGCTATATGCATCATTCTGTTTTCTTTATGATATCTAAAGGTTGTATTCTAATATGTTTGCTCGTTTCTCATCTTGTGATTCATGTCCACTCTCTGAAGGTTATTATGCCACATAATATTGACAAAGCCCTATTTTCATACTGGACACTATTCCTTCGTCAAAATAGTTAAAAGGTTAACGTGTCACTGCCTTGCCTTGCCATGCCATCACCGTTTGCAATATTGCTTCCAACCTTTATCTCAGATTCTTGCTCAGTCTTATATGACTTCATTTTCTTCCAATCATATAGAGCTCATCATGAGAATTTCAGACTCTCAAAGAGTCATTTCAAATGGGCACTGTAAGAAGCCAAATGTTCTTATTACTTAATTCTTACACTCTGCTGCACTTGATGAATCTGATTTTTGCTACCTAAAACAACAGTTGATCGCTATTTTAGTCAAAAATACTTCTGTCCTCTGCAACCCTTTTCTTGTTTGGCAAATAAATTGAAGGGGCTAGTTTAACTGTCAATGGAAGTTTCCACAAGCCATAATACCCACTCTACACCCCCTCATTCTACATCAGCTAGTGGAGATAAAGGAAATTCAACTTTGTCTATATAAGATGATGATTAATTTTGTGGAAAGGATAAATATTGATTCCCTCTTTTGGTTTGCTACGATGGTATTAGTGATTGAGTAATTCTGCTAGAGGATAGATGCAATATATAAGGTGAACACTAATATAAAGGTATCATATATATGTAAATTAATGGCCAAACCACAAGAAATTTTATGCCAGAAACGGAAGAGATCCCAAAATATTGTGGAAAAAAACTTCCATCAGGATAAATAATATTAGTTTCCCCTGTTGCAAGGCACTTCCACAAGGGTTGAAGAATATGGAGACATTGAATATGAAAACCATTTGACCACTACAATAATGTTACTCTTAAACTATTATTGATTGATGTTGATAATAGTGGATATACTAGACATAACAACAATCTCAAATTAGTTGATATTACTAACTACAGTAAAATAGCCCAAAACAAATGCTCATTATAGTTGACATATTTGAACATAGAAAATCATTATGAGTTACATAGTTTGTGCACTAGTCTTGAAGTTCACAATATAAGAAGTGGAAATGGAAACAAAGAGTTAAAATTTGTTCTTATTTTTTGCAAAGGTTAAGCATAATCAGAGTAGAGCATGGAGAAGAAGAAGTTGAAGATGGTGAGCAAAGTTTAGTTTTTCATAGAGGGATTTCTACCATAGCCAAGGTTGCCTCAATCTAGAGTTTATTGTTATTTATGTTACAAACATACACAACTTGGAATTGATGACCATTGAAAAATGTTGAAAAAAATATTAGGGACCTCTATTTTTTTTTGTTGGATAAAAAATAACAAATCACTCATTTGCCACTTGATAATGGAGTCATGTATCTATTACATGGGTGTGGAAAGTTAAACGGATTTGACTTGTACTTAAGGCCTAGGAAATTTACATATATTGGGAAAAATAATGCAAAGAGAAGGTGTATTCTCTTAAGGTTTTATGGAGAATATGACTAAGATCTCCTTGAACTTTCAAATGGATTATTAAAACTAGAGAGACTTGAAATGAGAGGTTTCCATTTCACCAAATTTGCAATAGTGGTTGCAATGTTGAACCTAAACTCATTGAAGTATATTGGGGAGTGAGGATACAAAAAAATTAAAATAGGTGACAAACTTTTGTCTACATCATGACCATTTTGGAACGTAGAGTTTACCCCACCTCTTAGAAAGACATGGGATGAACTTGATTGAAATGGAAGTAATGTTTGGAAACTGATCAATGTATATTTTGGATTACTATTCTTTGGCTGGAAGAAGAATAGATAATCCAAGTTTTTAATCCTTCTATTACCTCATTCTTGCTCAGTATCAACAAATTAAGTTGGTTTATACATTTCATGATTGTGACCTGGATTTATGTACATTAAGTAGTAGGATATCATTCACGTACCAGTAAGTGTACCTTCCTAAAAATTTGGATACAAAAGTATTTCCATTCATCGCCCGCATCCTCCTACTTCTATGTGCCAAATAAAGATTTGGGCAGATGAAACCCTTCCATTGTGCTTTCCTTCTACCTCTCATGAGGCTGAAAAAAATATCTGGCATTTAGGTTTGAAAATCGAAATGGAGCAGTGCTGCTAAAATTATTTTTGGTAATGCAACATTCATTATTGAAAGACAAATATAAAGAAATGCAACATTCATTATTGAAAGACAAATATCAAGAAATGAAACATTCAATATTAAGGGACAGATCTCAAGAAACCCCGCTTTAAACGGTTATTATATTAATGATAATATGCAGAGGCTTCTTGAAGCTTATGCTTGATGGAGCCTCAAAATATAGAAAGGAAAGAAGTTGGGATGGGGATTTATTTACAACCATACAAAGTTGGTAATTCTTAGTTGTTTGTTCATTTGCGACAACTCTTGGAAAATGTATCCAATTTCTAGTGCTGGTGCTGAAGATTTGTTTAAACAGAGACATGGCAACCATGTTCATGGAATCCCAGAAAGAGACTCGAGTAAGGCGATTAAAATGGCGAAGGGAAATTGTATGTGAATATAAGAAGTTTAGGGGGTTTCAAAAATTATAAGACTATAATGATGGTACTCGAAGAAAATATTTTGTTGTAGCAAGGTGTTTGATAACAAGTTTCATCTATAGTAGACAAGGGAATCAGAATAATTTCAAACCTTTAGTTGGACAAATGTCTATGGAGTAGAGAATTTTCAGTCCTCTCTATAGAGATTACAAATTAAGGACAAGGCTTGAATGAGATCACTTCCATTATGATGATGACATGTTGAAGACATAGTAACCGAGGTTAAATTTGTATATGAATACAGTATGAGATTGAAAATTTTGGGTACAGCAAAAGAATTGGGACTAAACATCTCCCTGACACAAAAGAAAATATGTTTTTTTTCTAAATTTTAAAATTCAAAGAATTGTAACTATCATATCCCTTCAAAATGGATACGAATTGTGGCTTCATTCTTCAATACTTTAGTTTTAAACACAATACTACTGGTGGCTGAACTCATTTATACCGTAGTTTTGCCTTCATCATGCTCTGAAAATCTGACTTCTAAGTTCTCACCAAATCAAATCCAAAGGGAAACACTTTGAGAATAAGCTAATCACAATCTTCATGATTCACTCCAATCCCTTCTCGATCCTTTCACCTCATTTGCGGCCATGAAACCTCATCCTGACCAAGTGCAATGAGTGCCCCCATGTTTTTTTGTGGACTTAGGCTAAGAGCTAGCTTTGGCACAGGGCATGCTGGTAATGATTCAACTTCATAAACAAAGTGTGGTCGTAAAACGTGGAATTGAAATACTTAGCTAGCAACCGTGAGCTTTGAGATATGAGTTCAAGCACTGAGCAATATGAAAGACAACTTCTCCACAACCTTGGTGTGTTTCTCATAGGCCTCCTTGTTTCACGAATCCATTATGGGATCTTTACATATGGGAAAGACCCAGAGTTATGTTTCAGGGAGCTAGCACATCTTAGGCAAACAGGCAGTGCAAAGGCATACATTATGGAGTTTTAGGGACTAGCAATGATGGTGACTAGAATTTTAGAGGCTCGGTTGATCATGCTATTTTTGGAATGGCTAGCAGAGCCATTGCATGGTTGGGTGAAGGCCTACAAGCCCACATATTTGACGGATGCTATCTCCAGGACCCCATATATGATTGATGTTGTGCCCAAGACCCGGGCCTTTGTCCCCACTAGACCCACTACACCATAGGGGAGCCGAGACATTATACCACCCTAGAGGGATGGAGGACGTGGTCAGATGGACGAGGAGACCCAGAGGGAACTTATGAGGAGGAAGTTGTGCTTTACGTGCCAAGAACCCTAGGCATTTGGGCACAAGTGCACCAAGGGCAAGGCCCACTACATTGAGGTGTATTCGGATAGTGAGTAAGTTGAGGAATTTGAGGATCGAGCAGATCTGGGAGATGAGGGAGGACCATCATGAGAGGGAGCACCACCACCACCACCACTTAGAGGGGGACCATTTTCCCCATCAAGGGGAGTTCTTTACTCACTTCTTGGAGTTCCGAAGTATTTGACACTCTTTACCACCCCAGACAGTTTCATCACACTCGATGGAGGTAGATCTATGCCATGGGGACATAGAATGGGTGGTTGAGCTAAGGATTTCGGAGACAAGGGCCTAGCCATGGCCAGTGCACCCAGACATACAGGCCCTATTGGAGAGGCATCAGGGGGTTTTTGGGGATATCCCTCTAGGTAGGCCACCAAGTCGAGGGTTCGAACACACTATCGAGTTGGATGAGGGAGTGCATGTAGTTATCACAACCCCGTATAGGCATCCCAAAGCCTATTGATATGAGATTGAGAAAGCCATTCAGGAGCTGCTAAGATTGGAGCACATCAGGCCCAATTCGAGTCCCTTCACTTCTTCTGTGGTGTAGGTGAAGAAGGATGGGACACTCCACATGTGCATTGCCTACAAGGCCCTTAATAAGAAGACATTGAAGAACATGTACCCTATTCCACGCATTGATGAGTTGATGGACGAGCTTAGAGGAGCGAAATACTTCTCTAAGATAGATCTGCGCTCGAGGTACCACCAGATTCGAGTGAGGGAGAAGGACATCCCTAAGACTGCCTTTCATTGCCACTACGAACATTTTGAGTTCTTGGTGATGCCCTTTGGGCTAACCAACACTCAAGCTACATTCAGTCTTGTATGAACCACGTATTTCCTGGCTAGTTGTGGCGCTTTGTCCTTGTCTTCTTTGATGACATACTCATCTATACCCGAACGTGGGAGGAGCACCTTCAACATTTGGAGGTAGTACTTCGCATACTAGAGGAGAAACAAATGTAAGCGAAGATGTCCAAATGTGAGTTTGGATTGACAGAGATGTACCTTGGGCATGTGATTGGCCTAGAGGATGGAGTAAAGGTACACCAGGAGAAGATCAAGGTCATTTTGGATTGGCCAACACCCAGGAATGTGACTGAGCTGAGGGGGTTCCTGGGCATTTGTACGTACTACAGGAGATTCGTGAGAGGATTCTCACAGCTTGCAGCACCCCTCACGGACTTGTGGAAGAAGGGGGCTTTTGAGTGGATGCAGGTAGCACAAGAGGGATTTGAGTGTCAAAAGAAGGACATCAGCAGTTGTTATGTTTTGGCTTTGCCCGATTTCACTCGACCACTTGTATTGGAGTGTGATGCTTTAGGTGAGGGAGGTCGTGTTGACGCTAAGAGGCCACCCCATACCCTTTGAGAGTAGAAAGTTGCTACCCCATGACCGACTTCATTTATGACAAATAGATGTTGGCTGTGTTGCAAGCCATGGCAAAATATACACAGTACTTGGTGGGGACTACCATTCCCTCTCAATTTTTTGTTGTCATCATCCCTGGGAGAGTCGCTTCTATTAGGGCACTCTCTTGCATAGTGACTAGTCTTGTTACAAGTGTAACATCTTCCCTTCCTTCCTTCGGGCCCCACTCTACCATGGTTTTGATTTCTAGGGCCACCATGGTTCTTCTTCTTTGCATGAGCGGTGAAGGCAGTTGAGTCACTTCCATTTCCATTAGAGGCATACTCCATTCTTGTTTCCTCTTGAGTGCATCTCGTCAATATTTCATCAAAATCAAGAATCAAACTATTATTAAGAATAGTGGTATTAAATACATGCCAATCATGGGGGAGACCTCCAAGTGCAATAAGAACCATCTCTCAATCAGATATTGCTTCCCCAATAGCTAGGAGGTTATTCCTGATTTCAGTGAGCCTCATAAAATAGGATTGAATAGATTCATCCTTTCCCTTCTTGATATTATTCAATTGATTCTTGAAGAAAAGGATTTGATTAGCATTGCTATCCTTGAACATGCTCACCAGCTTATCATACATCTCCTTAGATGTCTTCAGCTCAAAAATGTAAGAAACCAACTGCTTATGAATAGAATCTCTAATAATCATCTTTGCTTTGATTTCACCTTTTCTATACTTTGTCTTCATGGCAAAAGTTGCATTTGATGGACGCTCTTGAATCTTCCCTTGCACATAGTCCATGACATCTTGATCTTCTAGCACCAAATCCAAGGACATCTTCCATGCATGATAATCAGACTTATCAGACAATTTATCATCAACCTTGAAACCCTTGTAGGTTGAGGAGGCCATTCTTCCTTGATAGGATTCCTTCCTTCAGTGATTTCTTCTAACAACAGCTTGGACTCTTGGACTTTGTCTTCACCTCAACTCTGATACCATGTTAAATTTAGATAACCATGGTGTTCTATGCTTGATGCAATTTTACTTCAATCTTTCTTAGGCCCGATACAATATAGCAATCACATAAACATGAAAGTAAAATGTTGATAGAACACAATAATAGATCAACCAAATATAGATCAGATTTACAATTCCTTTTGTCCAGCAAATATATGAGATATTTTTGCATTACGGTAGTCAACAGGATGCTTCAGCTAGCAAAGTCTTTCTCGGTCATCCAATCCTTCATGTATCACACCCATATCCCTCAAAGACAGCATCACAAGTCAACGTTGGTTAACCCAAAATTCAAAGCAGGAAACAACAGAAAAGTAAACGCTAGGGCTTCAATCAAACAGCTCGGATTTCCTTGATTTTAGTTCCCAGCAATACGGCCTCCTAAAATCTAAATTTTGGCAGAAGACTGAGGTCAAACAACAAAGGGTTGACCACAGTCAACACTGGTCAACGCTGCAGCAACAAGCCCTAAATAGATCCACAGAAAACAGCAGCTTCGCTCTACACGTGTGAGGGGAAAATGGCCTCTAAAGGCTATCGAACCAATCAGATCACAATGAGAGAATGTGTCATGAGATGATCAGAAAATGACCTCCAAGTCTCTCCAATTTATATCCATTAGTGAGGGTGTGTGACACATCTATTAGGCATGTGAGCCTACATTAGAAATTTGGCCGACCTTGCACATGTGGAAAATAAATTCAAAATAAATGTTCTCTCATCTAAACAAGGTGATCTTTATATCAATCATGCACCTCTCCGAAAGAGGAATCCAATAAAAATCTGACCATCGTCATATGAGCAGTGCAACATGGATTTTGGACCTAGTTGCCCAAAATTAACAATCTATCCCTCTTGTATTTATAGATTTCTTTGAATGGATTTTCTCCTTAATTGATTGAGGTTCACTCAAAACCCCAACTTTGGGTTTCTTTGCCAAGTTGCCCCAAAGTTTGCCCTCCATTTCCCAAACATTGGGTATTTTAGGTTTTCCCCTTTATCAAGGACTATAGCCTACGGATATCAATAGGCCACTTCATCTTATGGAACTAATTTCCAAGGGACATTACAATTATGCCAAAAGCCCTCATTCCCAGAGTGTGATTGTTGCAATCACTATTGCAAATCTAGGTTGAAAGCCTCTATATGTGGGAGCCTTTGGACAAATTTGTTGTTAGAAAATGTTGATGATCTTTACTAGATAAATTTTGTTCATCATGGGCAGAAACAAAGTGCACCATCATGATTGATGGATGGATAGATAAAACGAATAGAATCTTGATAAATTTCCCCATATCTAGTCCAAAGGCAATAATGTTTCTCAAATTAGTAGATGCCTCAAACAAAGTTAATAGTGCCCAACTAATTTGTGAAATGATGAAAGTTGTTTAGGAAGTGGGAAAAGAAAATGTTGTACAGATTTTTAACAACAATGCAACTAATTATATGGCTGCTGATAGAACTTTTTAGCTTAGGAATCCCTCCATATTTTGGAACTCTTGTGCTACACATTGCATAGATTTAATGCTTGAGGCATTGCAAAAATTCCCTGGATACAAAAATTTATGTATAAGGCAAAATCCATAACCAAATAAATTTACAATCACACAAATGACCTCAATAGCACAACAATATTCATTGAAGGCAAGGAAATTGTTTGTCCTACAGTGACCAGAATTCCAACAAAATTCATCTCTTTGCAATTCATGGTTGACCAAAGGGTAAATATCAATAGGATATGTTTGGGACCTGAGTGGATGGCATCAAGAGACATGGAAAAACACATGAACACATTTGAATTGTTTCTCTTGTGATTAGTGATGGTTTCTAGGAAGATGCTAAAGAGACTATTGCTGTGACAGGGTCACTTGCCAAAGTGCTCAGGTACTTAAGTCATAAACTTTTTCAATGTTCACCTTCAAATTCAAACTTCATTTCATTTTCAAATTTTGTTTATACAAAAATTTTGAATGTTTGACAATGACTTAAATCTTTCATGATGGTTGATGTTGAAAAGCCCACTAAGGGTTACATTTATAAGGCGGTGGATCTCACCTAGGAGGCCATCAAAAGAAGTATAATGATGAGGTGGCCAAGTATATGCCAATTACATGCCCCTCTTACATGCTTCTGAGTAGATTTTAACCTTTCCAATTTGCTAGATCTTTGGTGGCAAAATTTTGGCAATGATGTGCGAGATCTTAAAAGATTTTCCATTCAAATCTTGAGCCATACCTACAATGCTTCAGTTTGTGGGTGCAATTGGAGCATGTTTGATAAAATGCATGCCAATAAGCACAACCAATTAAGATATAAACACAAAAGAACCTAAATAACCCTGTATCGGTCCACTGCACTCTTCGACTTTGCAATAGGAAAATCCAAGGTGAGACATCAAGAAACACAAGACTCAGCGCAGTTTATCTAAAGCTTAAACACTTGAATTGGAAGAATTGATTTAAAGTTTAGTTCACATTTTAACATTTCATGATAATGACAGGTTTGGATCATTGGGCTATTGACCTAAACTTGGAATAGCTAGATCCTACATCAGATTGGCTTCAATCAAAAGAAGCCCTCTTTTTCACCTTAAGGAATTTGCGAACCTTGAGGGTTAGAGAGTTGAGGACATGGGAGAAACCTGCATCTTAGATTTTTTACTATATAGTATTCAGCATTAACTCTTCACTTAACCTTTATAAGTAGATGCTTTCAGTTCTCAATTTGGACCCATATTATATGAGATACCTATTAATCCACGAAATTTTGGACATTTATTGATAGTGTGCATTGTATGGACATTGCTTTATTGAATATCGATGAAAAATATATATTTTTTATTTAAAATGTGTATATATATAATTTTTTTACTTGCCAAGTTTTTCACGATTTATTCACAATCCAATTCAAATGCATTGCTCTTTTTCCCCCACAAAGTCTTTGTCGATTCCAGGTCTTGATAATTTTGATCTGGAAGGGACTGGTGCAAATATTTCCAATTGTAGACAACTAGCTAGCATGGAAGATTGGTAATGGGGAATAGATGAGACTGGAGTCTGATCCACGGGTTGGATGTGAGAACACCTATACTCTGTAAAAAAAATATTAACTCTTTTACATGAAAGGAATTATTTAAGGTGTCCAAAGTGTCGGTCCTGTGACTATAGATATATAGCAACAGTGATGGATCAAAAACAATATGGTAGGACTTTAAGGGAACAATGCAGATCAATTGAAGCCTTGATTAGAGGTAATGTAAGAATTAGAAAGAAAGCAGATGAAATAGTATGATCTAAAAATCCTTTAGTGGATAAATATATTGCCAAATTAGGGTACAAAGAAATGTTTTCCAATGAGGCTCAATAGTCAAAATGATAAGTCCTGATGGTGGAAACCACTATGGAAAAAATAATTTCCATGTGGGTGGCCATAAGGAATAAAAACTGACTTACGAAATACTCCAAAACAAGAGAAGAAAGGGACCTAAGAGGTGTGTTTTATGATACTGGGAACAGAATGAATGCAAGGATGGTTCCTTACTATCAACAAATATCACTTCCTTATCCACAACATAAGATAGTCTTCAATGCTATATGATAAATGATTGCATACGACCTATTCTTCATAGTTTTTTGTCAAAAAATTGTAAAGTGAATACTCATACATGATGGATAGAATAGATATATTATACAAAATGGATAGATCAATATTTTCCCCCATTTTCAATCGATTAAAAAGGATGTATGCTCTTTTCTCCACGATTCTTACAGTCGTATACAGAGAACTGAACACTACAGAAGATACTCTAGTAAAAAAAGGGTCGATTGCAAAACTTGAGAAACAATTGTCAGAATAAGCAGTTTGTCTCGAAAGAGCTAAGATTGCATTCAAAAGTAAAAAAAACTAAACATTGTTAGAAGAACAAATCACGAAGGGGATTGAAAGATAAGGAAATGTTGAAATACATGCAAACAGTTAGGTTTCAGAGGATAAAGTACAGAACCTTGGCATCCATACCGTCAGCACTCTGAGAAGAATATTTGCTGGGATTAACAAGGACAGATCCTTTGGACATACCCACGGCAATATAATTCATGTGCACCGCTAGAGCTTGTGGAGAACCATGATCCCTCCTGAACATTTGTGATGCAAGTGCCTATGAAAGATATCTCATGGAATCAATTTGTAAATGACCTATTGTTGAAGGTCCTCGTCGGATACCCTTGAGTCTCATCGGTTGTGCTGCAGCTCCCTCTTCCCAGTGCAATCCATAATATGCATCTCTCTTTTCACGTTCTTCAGCCAAGTCCAATGGCTTAAGAGAGGCTCGGACCTCTTTGCCAATTTTCCTTCCAGGTCGTCCATGTTCCATTTTTCCTCCTTTTTCATCGACAATGTCATCAACGTTCCTTTCATTTTTCTTTTTAGGCATTTCTTCAATTACATTGACCTGGTTTTTTTGAGTAACCGTCTCTGTTGGCTCTAGAAATTGAGTAGGAGCATTTCTTGTTTCTTCTTCACTACTTAATTTCGATAGATTATGATCGCTATCCAACGAAAATTTACTGGATTTAAATTTTTGAGTTTCCAGACCAGTATTAGCATCGGAATTCATCAATGGTGGACTTTTTTCATGGTCACATGTTTGACTACTTTTTCCAATGTTTTTCACAATCTGCAGCACTTCGTTGTCTTTCACTCCTATACTGATATCACCTTGTCCCTCTATTTCTTCATTCCTCCCGCTTATAATTCTTTCGTCGTCGTTTTCTCTTGTCACTATCTCTGTTTGCGCAATAAATTCTTCGGGTTTTGATCTCGGTAGGGAATCTTTCTACTTTTCCATAAAAGTATGTGTCTCTTTTTCGATTTCCTTTTTGGCTCAAGTAAAACTGAGATCATATGGCATACTAGTTGAATTATCCCCAAATTGCTCCAACTTTTGAACTAGACTCTGCAGAGCCTTCCGAATCCAGACATTTTTGAGATAGAATTTTTGCCTTCCTGTTCTTTATGGCTGTGGCATGGGGACTAGGAACAGCTCGAGATGCAGCTACAGCCGCAGCAAGTGCAGCTCCGAGCTTCGGACTCGACTTTACACTTCCAAGCAGCGAAAACAAAGCAGGCGTTGTAGCGGCAAATGCCGAAGGCTTACTAGAAAAATCCAAGAATGCAGACTTCTTCATGCTCAAACTAATCCTCAATTCAGCCAATTCTCCAACCGACCGAAATTTGTTGGAAATTTCAGTTTTCTGAAATCTATTATCTATTGAATGCAATGGGTTGCCCCTTTCCTCTAAATTTGAAGTAGATGCATCAGTGGAAACTCCATTTTCTGATCTTTATTTTCCATCGAATGCAAGGGCTTGCCTTTTTCCTCTAAGTTCGAATTAGACGTGTCAGGGTCATAAGCATTACCTTTCTCATGTCCAATTTCAATCTGTCTGTAATTGAAAATGAACTTGAATGTCCTTCGACTTTCTCCAGTTTCTTCGAACATTTCTCGGCCCAGTCTGTGTTGTTGTCATCATTTTCCTGCCTTTGACGTGTGAAAATAGGGTTTCTGAAGAGAAAAGGTTTTTGCAGTCTCATCATCAGACCCCTCCGAATACGATTTCTCCTTGGAATCGTTCAGGATATCTTCGAGGCTACGATTGAGCCCCGACAGATCGCTCACATCGTCGTGGCTACTCTGTTGTTCAATGAAGGAATCCAAGTTAAATTCATTCAAGGCTAGAGCCATGGTAGATCAAGAATTTTTCACACAAACCCTGAGCTTAATCATTTATTTACTGAATTTCTTGCAATTTAGAAGAAGAATTCCCGACTTGAAAACAAATTCGGTGCCATGTTTTCAAATTTGAACCCTCCACCTTTGCCACCGCCCCTGGTCCATCTT
Source organism: Pinus albicaulis (assembly GCA_034641835.2). Classification (NCBI taxonomy): domain Eukaryota; kingdom Viridiplantae; phylum Streptophyta; class Pinopsida; order Pinales; family Pinaceae; genus Pinus; species Pinus albicaulis. Next base: position 895,466,715 of record CM076570.1, on the reverse strand, counting down.
CTACCATTTATCCTCTTAATCATACACAGATAGCATTCAATATTAATGTCGGTTATTGCAAGCACGCACGCACGAAGGATGCGATTTCGAATCTTTGTCATCTAATGGAAGTGTAACACCCATACGGTCGATTGCTTGTGTTTTTATGTTTTTAGTCACATAAAAAAATTTGGAGCCACTTTGAGGACCTTATGGGCTGTTGCTGCACACGTGAATAGATTTCATTTCACAATAACGTTCTGTTTCTCAATGTACTCTAATAATGTGAGTATGAATGATGAGGGAGAACATAAATATCATAAGTTGCGTTGCCACATTTTGTTATGTGGGTGAGTGTCAATGATGAAGAAGAGCCTCAATGCAGAGAATTTTGGAGTGATTGTTATAATGTCGAGAAGCTCGGAGTGTTTGTTATAAGATCTCATAGGAAAAAGAGTTGGGAGTGTTTGTTATAATGTCGAGAAGCTCAAAGTGTTTGTTATAAGATTCCATAGGAAAAGGTATAAGATTTCATAGGAAAAGGAGTTGGGAGTGTTTGTTACAATGTCGAGAAGCTCAGAGTGTTTGTTATAAGATTCTATAGGAAAAGGGCCGAATACAAGAATCAGATGGAAAATCAATCTGTCCTATATGTTATTTTTAGCCGCTCGAGGTTAAAATAATTTCTTTATTACTTTTTTATTTCCCCAATTAAAGGGAAAATTGGGTTGGTTGTTAATGATGAGGGAGAGTAAAAATGTTGTAAATTAGAAATAAATAAATAAATTATTTTAACGTTAAAGAGGTCAAAGAAAGCTTATGGGACAAATTGCTTTACTATCTTTATTTGGCCCTTTTCCTGTGAAACCTCACAATAAATGCTTCTAACTTCTCGACAAACCCCTTGTGGAATAAATTATCCCAAGAGCTAGTTGTCATAGTATCTGCATAACTCTATGTGTTGTATTTGAAGGCCTTGCATTCTAAAATGAAATTTTTTTTCTATTTACACTTTTTTGGAAGAGAAAAAAATACATACTTTTTGTTCCCACATTTCTTTTGGCCTTTTGGAGCACCCTATTTCACAACAGATTTTATGAGAATTAGTTCTTAACTGAGCAATAAGAATTTTGACTCTCCAAGAAATATTAGTCCCTATGTTTGTTTTTTGTTAATGATTATGAGTGGGATTAAACTCTTCAATATAGTATGTTTTCTTCCTCCCTCGCCCTTTATCCCAAGTATGCATGTGGAACTTATCCATAACAAAAGTTTTTATGTGATGGTTCAATTATTTTATGTCATGGTTCAGTTGTTGGAAAGAAATTGGGAGATGGTTAACCAATGACAGTCAATAAATGTTTATTTGATTTAAATCATACGACGTGATTTTAACTATGATTAATTTAAGACCACCTAAATGGGATTGATCCTAAAACTTATTAAAATCCAAAGGAGTATAGGATTATTAGCAACGCAACTCCCTTAGTGGGTCATGCCTTACTATGTGTATTTAATTTAAGACCACCTACATGTTAAAGATCATAGAAGTTAAATGGGATTGATCCTAAAACTTATTAGAATAATGGGATTGGTCTTAAAAATTATTAGAATCCTGAGGAGTAGATGAGGATTAGCAAGCCAACTTCGCTAGTGGGCCATGCCCTACTATGTATATTAATTTTCTTGTCAAATAATGGTAGTAATATGGTTATAGTTTTGTCACAGTGTGCTCAATAGATTTCACAGGGAATTGAGTGTAAAATTTCACACGACAATATTACACAGGAATGGCATTTCTCCCTACAAGAAATGTCATCTATGTGTGACCCATGAGGTGTGGAATAGTTGGTTTGAGTGGGGTTTAGTCCCCACCAGGTCTTAGGTTCAAACCCCATGGGGAGGGGTTAAGGATGGAAACCACTTTTGGGGAAATTAAACTATCCCAAGGGGTGTCCACACTCAATTGTGCTTCGCACAATCCTGGTGATAGGATCCCATTGTGGGTAGACCATTCTTCTATCCAATAAACAGGTTGGCCTTGACCTAGCCTAAACCTAGTTACAAAAACAAAACAAAAGAGCCGTATTATGTGTGTATAATGTAAAGCCACATAATGCACTCCATGCAATTTCCTCTCCTTATTGGACAATGTTTATTTTTGCTAAAATAATAACTAGCAATTACTCTAAATGGTGCAAATGAAAGCAATAAATACAAAGTGTAAAAGTTGAACACTCGTAATGGATGCTTTAGAAAATGCACAAGAAGTGTAGTAATATTCCACACTTTCATGGTCAAGACATAAGCCATCAATGTCACACAATTAAAACATCGAATTTTTCACTTTCCACACATCATAGAAGAGAATGGGCTCAAAAAAATAACAGACTTTCAAACCTCGAATGCCCAATTTCGAAAGTGTATTTGCAAGGACCAATCAAGAGATGGGCTAAGGTGGCTAACCCAAAAAATTGCGCTATGTTTCATCCATCGAATGATCAATTTCTTGCAAATTACTCTTTCAATGGAAAAAAAAGGTAGAGAAGTGAAAGTTGCTACTGGACAAGGATAGTGGCCACATGCCTTCCAACAAATTAAGAACCTCTAGAAAATTAGCAAAATAAGATCCTCATTCGCAACATAGTTGAGGTTTAGAAAAGAATATTGAATGGTATAATACCACTCCCTCCTGTCATTCCATGACCAAGGTCCAATTCCTAATAGCACTCAATTCCTTATGTCATAAGATGGCAGTCCGATGATCTGTCAAAAGGGAAGAAGTTAGGAAACAACAAACAACAATTAAAAATTCAGGCATGTAACAATGTCAAACCATCTAAAATTATGGAGGGTGTGAACTCTTGTTGATAAGCCACACCAATCATGACTACCCAAGCCCACACTACAAAGAAGGAAGTTCTATGACAACAATCAACGATATCATAAACATGAAATCCAACAACCACATTATCCTCGAGGCCATTGATGTTGAGGACTCCTCCATAACCCATTTTAGATAGCATCTTCATATCAATGCCTTTGCTATGTTGCTCAAATGCTACAAAAGAGGTGTTATGAACATAAACAGAAGGAATTGTACTTGAAATGCTTATTACCTCCTTTAACTTGTCATTCATATTTTCAACTTCTGATGATGAAGACAACATTGTAGATGACTCTAGCCACCCACTTTTACCAACTAACATATGATGAGAACCTTGGTGATGCTTGCAAAATTCACATGCATCATTTCCCTCATATGGTCCATAACCACTGTTTGAACCATGCCCACATATTGGCTTTACTTGGATGTTTCTTTTGGTGTCACTAGAGTGGAACTTTGAGCAACTTGTTCCTCAAGCACATGCTGCAATTGAAGGCACATATGCCTCTTCAGCCATTTCTAGCATTCTTCTCAATTAAATGGTCTCCCTCTCCTTTTCATACATCATCATCCTATCATGATGATATAGAGTACCGGCAACTGAAACCATTCATGAAAAGATGAAATAGTCCGAAAAAATCCCTAATATAACATGTTTCATTAAATCACTTATTAAGGTTGGAACTAGTGACTAACTTAGGGATTGCGCAGTTCCAAAGGTCAAGATCTGGGATTGAGACTTGAGATTGCGCAATGCGTAGTTAAGGAGGCCCAGGGTCAAAGGATTGCATAGTTTAGGGGCTTAAGAGCTCAAGATCAGGGCTTGAGGCTTGATTTGCCTAATGTGAAGTTCTCGAAGGACAGACTCAACGAACTTCATAGTTGAGGGATTCAGGAGGTCAAGCTTGAGGCTTGAGCCTTGAGATTTCCCAATGCATAGTTTTGAGAGGCCTAGCTAGGTGATTGTGTAGATGAGGAGCTCAAGAGCTCAAGGTTGAGGCTTAAGGCCTGGAGTTTCCCAATGTGCAATTCTAGAAGGATAACAAGATGGGAGATTGCACAATTGAGGGGTTCAAGGGCTCAGGCTTGAGGCTTGAAGTTTACCAATGTGAAATTCTGGAGGGAGGAAAATATAATAGATTGCACAATTGTGTAGAAATTATACAACAATATGTATATCATGGATTCAATCTGATCTAAAAATGTACTAAAGCTAGATACTGAACCACTTCAACAAATCAATTGCGAAAATTAAACACAATTTCCAATCACATGAAGCAAAGAAGAATCAATCAAACCACAACACAAATAATTTCCTGGGGAAAGCTTGCTGCTCAAAACCACACTATCTTCTATTGTATATTCAACATGGATACATGAAACAATTACAATACAACTCTCCTCACAAGAGCCTCCTGTACTCAGCTAATTGTCTTAGACTGTCCTGGACAAAATTGACCAACACTTAGCCAATTCTTAGCCTCTAAACAGCCTACCTTGCTTGTGCAATTCATGTGGAATGAAATCCCTATTATTTAGGAATGTTGGCCTTCCTTGACTCCGCAAGGATCATGGGAAATACAATGGGTGTTTGGTTGCATGGGTGCAACCCAATAATCCTACAACTGATAGTCAACATCCCTTTCACCTAGATCTCATCTGGGTCTCCACTGGAACTGACATGCATGCAACTAATAATAGTAAATCATCAGTTGCATGTTAGATTATTGATTGTGAATTAAATAATATTTAATTCACTTGATCTCTCACTAGTGCAACAAAAAGTTACAACTAGCACAACTAAATTTAACTCACTTAACTGAGTTAAAATGATTACAACATTCATTAACTAATGCACCACTGCACTTCGAACTCAGTTACAACTAGAATTACTCTGCATGCCTCGCCAACTACCCTCAACTCGAAATTCATGAGCTAACTGAGTTTATCACACTCAGTTAACTATTACAAGTGATTTTGAGATTAGATTACATTTTATTGTCCATCTTAATTAAGGGGTAATTAAAATAGACATGCACCAAATTTAGCCCACACCAGTGTAGGTACTATTAAGACCTGTGGTCCCACACTAGTGTAGGTGCTGCTTGGACCTCCTGGTCCCACACTAGTGTAGGTGCTGCAATTTCTTGTTGGACTTCAACAAATTGTGCAACTCAAGGTGTTAGGCTGGAAGCTTGAGGCTTGGCACTACATAATGCGATGTTAAGGCTGACTGGGAGGCAGAAATTACGTAGTTCTGGAGCTCAAGGGTCAAATTTGGGCACTGTGACTATGCAATGTGAGAAATTTTCAATGACGATGCGCACCGACTACTGACATGAATTGAAAAGTACACGTGCACTCCCGAATGGAAATCACCGAGAGGGACGCAGACATTGACATATTTTAATGCTCAACCCCCCCCCCCCCCCCCCCAACATTCTATTGCTTCAACCTTCGCTTCAGCCCTTCCTTCAACTTTTCCATCCCCTTCAAAAACCAATTATTCTTTGTTGTTGTCCATCCCTCTTCACCTTGCATTGATCCTCACTCTGAACCAATCGCTTCTTTCCCTCCCTCCATTGATATACTTCCTTTTATTCCCCATGATTTTCCTTCTCTTCCTTCAAATCGATCCAATCAATCCATTTCCGTCGCTAATGTCGGAAGCCCTAACAACTCGACTGCTTGCTCTATTTAAAAAACAGATTTTAATTTTAAATTAAATATTAATAATAATTCTAAAACCTATTTAAGTTTATATTTCAAAAAAAAAATTAATGGAATTTTGAATCACAATTTTAAAGTTTATTCTAACTATTTTAATGGAATTTTTATCCCTATTTTTAATAATTTTAATAATTATTCTAATGATAGCATTTTTAATTTTAATAATTATTCTAATGATATTTTAATCATAGCATTTTTTATTTCAAATCTAATCTCAAGGTTGATATTTGTTTTAATACTAATTCTAATTCATGTCTATTTTCTAATTCTAATTTTACAACTAATTTCAATAGTGGTATCCTTAATTCCCCTTGAATCTGATCCTCTTCCTCTTAATTACATACTTCATGCCTATTCTAACCTCAATTCTTCATCGATATTTAATTATATCATTAATTCTTATGGTAATAATAATCCAAACATTAATTCTCGTGGTAATAATAATTCTTCCACATCCTCTCCTACCCCCCTTTCAGACCTTTTAGGCTATTCTCATCCTCTACCCTCTCTTAATGTTAAACTAGTAAACATTTCCAATGTCGAGCTTAAAGGTCTTTCCTTAAACCTTTCAGAAAAAAATTTCAATTTTTCTCTTGTTCTCTGAACCATTCCCTATGGATATTATTTGTTCCATTGAATCCATCTTCCACCACCTTTCCTCCCATGTTGGGAAAGAGTTTCGGCAAGAATGTGGAAGCATTTAGTCAACGATCGCTTAAATCGAGTGGTAGGGATGGTGATTTTCCATCCCATCCACCCGAGTTCATGTCCCTAGAGACAAGGCCCGTCATAGTAAGGATGGAAGGATAGGCGTCCCGTTAGAGTCTAGAATCTCGACTCCAATTATGGTGGTCTCTCGACGTCTCAGTCCTAGGCTAAACTATGAGTTCCTGATATATGTGGCTTGTAAGTTGTTGCATATATCTAGGGAGATTGCTAGTTCCTTATCAAAATTTTCATTGAAAAAATAATGTGGACGCATTCTTCGAAGCTCCAAGCTCCCCAAACCTAACCTTACCAAAGAGGAATTTATAGCCCTTTGCCAACTCAATTCCAATCCCAACATTCTAATTCTAAAATTTGATAAATAAAATGAGTCATTTGTTATGAATTCCTCTGATTATCGTTGTAATATGCCTGATCTCAAATCTCAAGCATCCTCTAATTTTGCATGCTTGTCTTTTAAGTTGCATATTTTCCTATTTTATCATGTAGTGTGAGCTTAAACATAAACAACATTTTATCACATAACTCATGCATGCATTCATGAAGAGCAACAACAAATGATTTGTGATGGAGTTTACCCCTCCTCATCTACATCTCTGGGCCTGCCAACATCGCCAGATTGCTCCATATATTCAATGAAAAGGAGTACATAAAAGTTTGTTGATAAAATAAGTGGTTATTTCCCCTTCAAGGAAATGTTCTCCTTCACCCTTCCTCCTGATCTTGCTTGTTTTAGGACACCAGGTAATTCATTCACTCAACCATTGCAAAGCCTTGCATCTAAGAAATATAGTTAAGAAAATGATACTTTTGAGAACCATCCAAAGATAATAATCTAACTTCAGTCTTCTTTCCTGGTGTACGCTATTCAATCCCTACTCTTATTTTTCCTTTTTATATAGATATTATGAGAGAAAGTATATGAGGAAATTTCATTTGACATTGCCTTTTGGGCATGATGGATAAAATTCAAGGAAATATGTAAATGAAAGCATGTGATAGAGTTAATGGCTTAAGATTCATGCAACCATGAGCGCTTAACCTCCTCCCTTTGATAAAATTAATTTACAGTAATAGGCTTTTGGATTGGCATTGACAATAATTACACGTTACTGAAATGTATAGTGATTTGTTTTTCCAAATCACATGTGATTCACTACAGTGTGCATGGAGACATAGACTCAGGGCATATCTTTCCAACTTCATTCCAATAGACGCCCTTCACGGCGAGGGTATCGAGCATACCCTAATGGCGATGAAGCATAAGACTTCCAAAATGATTTCTTTTCCAACAGTCGTGGTAGATGCATATGTTTGTCTCGGGAAGAAATTTTTTCTTATTTGCATGTTAATCAAGGTTTTCATGAATATTTTTCACAAACTAACAGTATTCATCTAGTATATGCCATACTTAAATGAGGGGATGAAATGTCATGGAAGAAGTGTCATCCACAAGCACAATCTCCTTGATCCTGTAAACTTCCATTGATATGCCCGGGAGGCATGAAATATATAGTAGTTGTTGTTTTAAAAAACTTGAAATATATGTGATAATCATTGTGACAAAAATTTGGTGAACACATTATATTTGATAATTTAAAAAGGATAAATAACGTTAAATGGGTCCGACATGTAAAAATTACCTTGTAATTAAAATTGTGATTAAAAGGGTCCCTACATTAACATCCATTTAAACAAAATATCATATCTGTGTATTTATTTGTAATCAAATTATATTTGTATTATCAATATGGTGACAAACACCATGGAATATCCTTTATTTTTTGTTGTATTTGTAGAGAAAGTATCATCATCATATGTTTGTTGTTATATATATGCACATTACAGTTGCTTCCTATGCTATAGTTATTGCATTTTTTTTAGGCTCACTTAGTGTTTTTTCTTCGAGTTAAAGTAACTAGGTAAAATCTTCTAAATTCATGAGCTTTGCTAAATTAATATTTTTTTTTGTGTGTGTCAAAAAAATAAAGGGTTGATTAGTTTCTTATTGTTAAATTGTTCAATTTGATGGAGTTTCGAGTGTTGTACTTTGATGAGTTATGTGGTTTTTCCCTATCAAAATATAAAGAGAGGATTGATTTGTTTTTTTAAAACATTTCAAATTTTTTTAATGTTTTATGAGGTAGTGATTAGTTGCTTTCCACCTATCTTTCTATTTTATCTATAAGGTATTAGATAATTTTTGTATTTCTATATTTGTAAACCTTTTTTTCAAAGTTTATGATTATAATAATAATAAAATTTTATTTTTAAGGTTGTTGTCAAGACAAACACCAATTTGTTGTATGACAACCCTTTCTTGTAAAATTCTATCATACCCATGAGGTGTAGACCAATTGGTTTGAGTGGATTTTAGCCCCCAATTGGTCTCATGTTCAAACCTCGTGGAAAGGGGTTGTTGACGGAAGCCACTTATGGGGGAATTAAACTATCCCAAAGAGCATCGATGCTCAAAAGAGCTTCACACAATCCTTGGAAAGAACCATGAATCTTGTCTTACTTTTATGTTCATTTTAGAGTCTTGCCTACATGCATTCTAGATTCCTTAATAGGAAGATTTCAATCTTCTTTATTCAATCTTATAAGGTGGTTTCTATTGATAAGGATGAAATGAAAGAGAAAAAAGGGGATTTCAATCTCATAAAGTGTTTTCCATTACTAAGGATGAAATGAAAGAGGAAAAAGGAGCTAGTGGGCGCTACACTCCCACCCGATGATGGGAGGCACCCACAACATTCTAGATTCCTTAATAGGAAGATTTCAATCTTCTTTATTCAATCTTATAAGGTGGTTTCCATTGATAAGGATGGAATGAAAGAGAAAAAAAGGGGATTTCAATATTATAAGGTGTTTTCCATTGCTAAGGATGAAATGAAAGAGGAAAAAGGAGCTAGTGGGCACTGCACTCCCACCCCATGATGGGAGGCTCCTAAAAAAATGCTTGCAAGTGTTGGAGCCATCAATGCCACAACGCAATATGCAGATAGTTTCCATGAGCCCTTAATACTTGTAAATGGTGATAGAACATAGATAAGGGGCCTAATCTTTGAAAAAATAAATGGGCATGCCCTTGGCAATAATGTAGTGTTTATAAGTTTTAAAAATATATATAAATAATAAATGTAAAATGAAATAGATTGAGAGTAGAGAAATTTGAAGAGGACAAGACATCATTTCACTTTAAACACATATATTTTACCTCTGTGTTTCCATGAAAGCTACCTTAAAAGAGGTTAAATCATTCATATCTAACCTAAAAAATGAAATAGAGCAATACAAACAATGAATTAATAACAATGCACTAAAAATAGAAGAAATCAAGGGTGAAAGTGAAAATAATTATTTACGAATAGTAGAAATACACTAAACTTATGCATTGGTTTACTTGGGTTCATTTGCTAGAATCCTCAAAAAATCTCCAAGAATCTATGGATCTATGGATTCATATAGTCTATTTTGAAATTTCTTGTGACTTTTGTTGATGTTGGTTTTTAATTTCCTTCCAAAAAAACCTTAGTATTCCAAATATCATTTTAATTTTGGATTATCAAAATTTTTCAAATCACAAAACATGGTAATGTTGTAAAGATACACCATGATTAAATTGGATTATTGATTATTTTTTATTTTTTATTTTTTAAATATAAAAAATAGATTAATTATCAAAAATGTAAATAAAAATTAAATTCCCATCAAGCAACTTTTAACTAAATCCAACAAAAAAAAAACAAATACATACAAAAAAATAGTGTTTTCCCAACTAGATTTTGGCGGCTCTTAACCATATTTAAGTTTGCAGAAGGGGTTTATAAAAACCCTTTTTTTATAATCTTGAGCTCTTTTGAGACAGTTTGGAGGAAACAATTCGCTGCAATGGAAACAATTCGCTGGGTATGGGTAAGAATTTGAATGTCACCTCGAAGCTCTCGAAAGAGGTGATCCAAAGTTGTCAAACACTCTCTACATTCTCTAGAGAGCTCGGGTTGCAGAGAATATAGCAATCAGAACACCGCGCTCGCTATTGGTTGAAGCGATGGATTAATTGTTTGGCCTGTGTGAGGGCATCCCTCGTCTTTCTTAATAAAATTGCACCGGGACATGTGATACTTCATCCATTCCATTTGGCTCTGACATCGCGGTAGATGTTAGCCTCTATGAGGGTGATACCGGTCACTTTTTTTTTGGGCTATGTGATTTTCATTTTCTCTTCGCTGTCAATTTCCACAGCAGGCAATACCAAAACAACAAGGATTTTGAAGGGTGTTGGCTTCAAATCTTGGCAAAGCTTCAAGGATTACACTATGTATTGGCTCAGCACCAACACTTATATTATTATGCTCTTCTTATTCGGAATATGTTAAGCTAGATAAGAAATCATTTGAATCTCAATGCCTGGGTAACTAGGACCAAGCACAAGAAAATATGATTATAGAAGTAATTCCTATTATGACGATGCCATGCCTTGGAGGTGCTTGGATGATTTATATTGACTATGTTCTCATTTATTCATTTATTATGGATACTATTGCACTAGATGATTTATCATTTGGAGTTGATGCTTCAAGGGTGTTTAGGTAGCTACTATTATTCCCAAGAAAGTATGATGATAGCTTTGATACCTATGATTTGAATCTCATGCCTCATGGGTGTCTATTATCTTCTACCAAGTATGTTCTTATCTATTTTGTATATTCAATTACCTTTTTGAATCTTGAGCCTTCAGAGTGCTTGGCTGCCTACTATCACGTATAATAAGGTTAGAATATTTGTGGTAATATTCCTATTGGCACAAGAATGTAGAGAGTGGGTTTTGAGTGGTCAATGTGGTCAATGAATGGTCATTCTCTGGCCTATGGGATCAATGAAACATATTAACTTGGTATTGTCAGTTGGAATGTCCCCTTGGCTCTCTCCAAGACACTATTTTTTGTAGAGAGTTATTTAAGCTATATCTCGTACGCCTAGCCAAAGCACATGGCTGACTGCTTTCTATGTATATCCTAAACGAAGCTTCCAGACTTAAGTCTTATAAATTAAGATGAATTATAGCTTTAATATTCATCATACTTGTGCTTCATCAATTTTGATAGTGTACCTTAGAGTACCTGCAAAATTTATGGATCAACAACTTCTGCTTAAAGCTAAAGAAAACATCAGCTCCCCCTAAATTATAGCTCCCTCTAAATATTTGAAAAGAGATCTTGCCCAATGAGACATCTGCAACTAATTATCAAACCTAATTACATGGACAGTTTTATTAAAATAATCAATGGGCAAGAGGAGATATTAATTCGTTCAACTTTTTCTGTATGAAGAGGAGTTGATATATAGTTTTTCCCAGTTTTCTAAAATGCTTCTACTTCCTTTGAACTTTCAGAAGACTGTCATCAACTGTAGCTCAGGCTTAATAGCTGTAGCCATCTCCTTTCCTTGGTGGAGCCTGCAAATGAAGGCTTGGACAGAATCATAACGATAGAAAAAAAATTCTTAATTGATTCACTTCTTTTCTTTGTATCCTTTCAGAGATCCAGATATAGACATACCCACTTATTAGATGGAAAGAGTCTGAGGTTCACCTTTTTTTTTGTTATCTTCTTTTGTACTTCAGGCACAGTTCTCTGCTATATGCATCATTTTGTTTTCTTTATGATATCTAAAGGTTGTATTCTAATCTGTTTGCTCATTTCTCATCTTGTGATTCACGTCCACTCTCTGAAGGTTATTATGCCACATAATATTGAAAAATCCCTATTGTCATACTGGACACTATTCCTTAGTCAACATAGTTAAAAGGTTAACGTGTCACTGCCTTGCCTTGCCATGCCCCAACATCACTGTATTTAAGTCAAGAATATAGTCACTGTCATATTTCCATATTACTTTCACCATGCCATCACCGTTTCCAATATTGCTTCCAACCTTTATCTTAGATTCTTGCTCAGTCTTATATGACTTCATTTTATTCCAATCATATAGAGCTCATCATGAGAATTTCAGACTCTCAAAGAGTCATTTCAAATGGGCACTGTAAGAAACCAAATGTTCTTATTACTTAATTCTTACACTTTGTTGCACTTGATCAATCTAATTTTTGCTGCTTAAAACAACAGTTGATCGCTATTTTAGTCAACAATACTTCTGTCCTCTGCAACCCTTTTCTTGTTTGGAAAATAAATTGAAGGGGCTAGTTTGACTGTCAATGGAAGTTTCCACAAGCCATAATACCCACTCTACATCCCCTCATTCTACATCAGCTAGTGGAGATAAAGGAAATGCAACTTTGTCTATATAAGATGATGATTAATTTTGTGGAAAGGAGAAATATTGATTCCCTATTTTGGTTTGCTACGATGGTATTAGTGATTGAGTAATTCTGCTAGAGGATAAATGCAATATATAAGGTGAACACTGATATAAAGGTATCATATATATGTAAATTAATGGCCAAACCACAAGAAATTTTATGCCAGAAACGGAAGAGATCCCAAAATATTGTGGAAAAAAACTTCCATCAGGATAAATAATATTATCTTCCCCTGTTGCAATGCACTTCCACAAGGGTTGAAGAATATGGAGACACTGAATATGAAAAACATTTGACCACTACAAGAATGTTACTCTTAAACTATTATTGATTGATGTTGATAATAGTGGATATACTAGACATAACAACAATCTCAAATTAGTTGATATAACCAACTGTAGTAAAATAGCCCAAAACAAATGCTCATTATAGTTGACATATTTGAACATAGAAAATCATTAAGAGTTACATAGTTTGTGAACTGGTCTTGAAGTTCACGATATAAGAAGTGGAAATGGAAACAAAGAGTTAAAATTTGTTGTTATTTTCTGCAAAGGTTAAGCATAATCAGAGTAGAGCATGGAGAAGAAGAAGTTGAAGATGGTGAGCAAAGTTTAGTTTTTCATAGAGGGATTTCTACCATAGCCAAGGTTGCCTCAATCTAGAGTTTATTGTTAGTTATGTTACAAACATACACAACTTGGAATTGATGACCATTGAAAAATGTTGCAAAAAATATTAGGGACCTCTGTTTTGTTTTGTTGGATAAAAAATAACAAATCACTCGTTTGCCACTTGATAATGGAGTCATGTATCTATTACATGGGTGTGGAAAGTTAAATAGATTTGACTTGCACTTAAGGCCTAGGAAATTTACATATATTGGGAAAAATAATGCAAAGATAAGGTGTATTCTCTTAAGGTTTTATGGAGAATATGACTAAGATCTCGTTGAACTTTCAAATGGATTATTGAAACTAGAGAGACTTGAAATGAGAGGTTTCCATTTCACCAAATTTGCAATAGTGGTTGCAATGTTGAACCTAAACTCATTGAAGTATATCGGGGAGTGATGATACAAAAAAATTAAAATAGGTGACAAACATTTGTCTACATCATGACCATTTTGGAACATAGAGTTTACCCCACCTCTTAGAAAGACATGGGATGAACTTGATTGAAATGGAAGTAATGTTTGGAAACTGATCAATGCATATTTTGGCTTACTATTCTTTGGCTGGAAGAAGAATAGATCATCCAAGTTTTTAATCCTTCTATTGCCTCATTCTTGCTCAGTATCAACAAATTAAGTTGGTTTATACATTTCATGATTGTGACCTAGATTTATGTACATTAAGTAGTAGGATATCATTCATGTACCAGTAAGTGTACCTTCCTAAAAATTTGGATACAAAAGTATTTCCATTCATCACCCGCATCCTCCTACTTCTATGTGCCAAATAAAGATTTTGGCAGATGAAACCCTTCCATTGTGCTTTCCTTCTACCTCTCATGAGGCTGAAAAAAAATATCTTGCATTTAGGCTTGAAAACCGAAATGGAGCAGTGCTGCTAAAATTATTTTTGGTAATGCAACATTCAGTATTGAAAGACAAATATCAAGAAATGCAACATTCAATATTAAAGGACAGATCTCAAGAAACCCCACTTTAAAGGGTTATTATATTAATGAGAATATGCAGAGGCTTCTTCAAGCTTAAGTTTGATGGAGCCTCAAAATATAGAAGGGAAAGAAGTTGGGATGGGGATTTATTTACAACAATACAAAGTTGGTAATTCTTAGTTGTTTGTTCATTTGTGAAAACTCTTGGAAAATGTATCCAATTTCTAGTGTTGGTTCTGAAGATTTTTTTAAACAGAGACATGGCAACCATGTTCATGGAATCCCAAAAAGAGACTCGAGTAAGGCGATTAAAATGGCGAAGGGAAATTGTATGTGAATATAAGAAGTTTAGGGGCTTCAAAAATTATAAGAATATAATGATGGTACTCGAAGAAAATATTTTGTTGTAGCAAGGTGTTTGATAACAAGTTTCATCTATAGTAGACAAGGGAATCAGAATAATTTCAAACCTTTAGTTGGACAAATGTCTATGGAGTAGAGAATTTTCAATCCTCTCTATAGAGATTACAAATTAAGGACAAGGCTTGAATGAGATCACTTCCATTATGATGATGACATGTTGAACACATAGTAACCAAGGTTGAATTTGTATATGGATACAGTATGAGATTGAAAATTTTGGGTACAGCAAAAAAATTGGGACTAAACATCTCCCTGATACAAAAGAAAATATGTTTTTTTTCTAAATTTTAAAATTCAAAGAATTGTAACTATCATATCCCTTCAAAATGGATTCGAATTGTGGCTTCATTCTTCAAAACTTTAGTTTTAAACACAGTACTACTGGTGGCTGAACTCATTTATACCGTAGTTTTGCCTTCATCATGCTCTGAAAATCTGACTTCTAAGTTCTCACCAAATCAAATCCAAAGGGAAACACTTTGAGAATAAGCTAATCACAATCTTCATGATTCACTCCAATCCCTTCTCAATCCTTTCACCTCATTTGCGGCCATGAAACCTCATCCTGACCAAGTGCAATGAGTGCCCCCATGTTTTTCTGTGGACTTAGGCCAAGAGCCAGCTTTGGCACAGGGCATGCTGGTAATGATTCAACTTCATAAACAAAGTGTGGTTGTAAAACGTGGAATTGAAATACTTAGCTAGCAACTGTGAGCTTTGAGATATGAGTTCAAGCACTGAGCAATATGAAAGACAACTTCTCCACAACCTTGGTGTATTTTTCACAGGCCTCCCTGTTTCACAAATCCATTATGGGATCTTTACATATGGGAAAGACCCAGAGTTACGTTTCAGGGAGTTATCACATCTGAGGCAAACTAGCAGTGCAAAGGCATACATTACGGAGTTTTAGGGACTAGCAGTGATGGTGAGTAGAATTTCAGAGGCTCGGTTGATCATGCTATTTTTGGAATGGCTAGCAAAGCCATTGCATGGTTGGGTGAGGGCCTACAAGCCCACATCTTTGACGGATGCTATCTCCAGGACCCCATATATGATTGACGTTGTGCCCAAGACTCGGGCCTTTGTCCCCACTAGACCCACTACACTATAGGGGAGTCGAGACATTATACCACCCTAGAGGGATGGAGGACGTGTTCATATGGACGAGGAGACCCGGAGGGAACTTAGGAGGAGGAAGTTGTGCTTTACGTGCCAAGAACCCTAGGCATTTGGGCACAAGTGCACCAAGGGCAAGGCCCACTACATTGAGGTGTATTCAGATAGTGAGTAAGTTGAGGAATTTGAGGATCGAGCAGATCCGGGAGATGAGGGAGGACCATCATGAGAGGGAGCACCACCACCACCACCACCACCACCACTTAGAGGGGGACCATTTTCCCCATCAAGGGGAGTTCTTTACTCACTTCGTGGAGTTCCGAAGTATTTGACACTCTTTACCACCCCAGACAGTTTCATCACACTCGATGGAGGTAGATCTATGCCATGGGGACATAGAATGGGCGGTTGAGATGAGGATTTCGGAGACAAGGGCCTAGCCATGGCCAGTGCACCCAGACATATAGGCCCTATTGGAGAGGCATCAGGGGGTTTTTAGGGATATCCCTCTAGGTAGGCCACCAATTCGAGGGTTCGAAAACACTATCGATTTGGATGAGGGAGTGCATGCAGTTATCACGACCCCGTATAGGCATCCAAAAGCCTATTGATATGAGATTGAGAAGGCCATTCAGGAGCTGCTAAGATTGGAGCACATTAGGCCCAATTCGAGTCCCTTCACTTCTTCTGTGGTGTAGGTGAAGAGGGATGGGACACTCCACATGTGCATTGACTACAAGGCCCTTAATAAGAAGACATTGAAGAACATGTACCCTATTCTGCGCATTGATGAGTTGATGGAAGAGCTTAGAGGAGCGAAATACTTCTCTAAGATAGATATGCGCTCGAGGTACCACCAGATTCGAGTGAGGGAGAAGGACATCCCTAAGATGACCTTTCATTTCCACTTAGAACATTTTGAGTTCTTGGTGATGCCCTTTGGGCTAACCAACACTCAGGCTACATTCATTCTTGTATGAACCACGTATTTCCTGGGTAGTTGTGGCGCTTTGTCCTTATCTTCTTTGACGACATACTCATCTCCCGAACGTGGGAGGAGCACCTTCAACATTTGGAAGTAGTACTTCACATACTAAAGGAGAAACAACTGTAAGCGAAGATGTCCAAATGTGAGTTTGGATTGACAGAGATGTACCTTGGGCATGTGATTGGCCTAGAGGATGGAGTAAAGGTACACCAGGAGAAGATCAAGGCCATTTTGGATTGGCCAACACCCAGGAATTTGATTGAGATGAGGGGGTTCCTGGGCATTTGTACATACTACAGGAGATTCGTGAGAGGATTCTCACAACTTGCAGCACCCCTCACGGACTTGTGGAAGAAGGGGGCTTTTGAGTGGACGCAGGTAGCACAGGAGGGATTTGAGTGTCGAAAGAAGGTCATGAGCAGTTTTTATGTTTTGGCTTTGCCCGATTTCACTCGACCGCTTGTATTGGAGTGTGATGCTTCAGGTGAGGGAGGTCGTGTTGACGCTAAGAGGCCACCCCATAGCCTTTGAGAGTAGAAATTTGCTACCCCATGACCGACTTCATTTATGACAAGGAGATGTTGGCCGTGTTGCAAGCCTTGGCCAAATATACACGATACTTGGTGGGGACTACCATTCCCTCTCGATTTTTTGTTGTCATCATCCCTGGGAGAGTCGCTTCTATTAGGGCACTCTCTTGCATAGTGACCAGTCTTTTTACAAGTGTAACATCTTCCCTTCCTTCCCTTGGGCCCCGCTCTACCATGGTTTTGATTTCTAGGGCCACCATGGTTCTTCTTCTTTGCATGAGTGGCAAAGGCAGTAGGGTCACTTCCATTTCCATTAGAGGCATACTCCATTCTTGTTTCCTCTTGAGTGCATCTCGTCAATATTTCATCAAAATCAGGAATCACATTATTATTAAGAATAGTGGTATTAAATACATGTCAATCATGGGGGAGACCTCCAAATGCAATAAGAACCATCTCTCGATCAGATATTGCTTCCCAAATAGCTAGGAGGTTATTCCTGATTTCAGTGAGCCTCATAAAATAGGATTGAATAGATTCATCCTTTCCCTTCTTGATATTCTTCAATTGATTCTTGAAGAAAAGGATTTGATTAGCATTGCTATCCTTGAACATGCTCACCAGCTTATCATACATCTCCTTAGATGTCTTCAGATCAAAAATGTAAGCAACCAAGTGCTTATGAATAGAATCTCGGATAATCATCTTTGCTTTGATTTCACCTTTTCTATACTTTGTCTTCGTGGCAAAAGTTGCATTTGATGGATGCTCTTGAATCTTCCCTTGCACATATTCCATGGAATCTTGATCTTCTAGCACCAAATCCAAGGACATCTTCCATGCATGATTTTCAGACTTATCAGACAATTTATCATCAGCCTTGAAACCCTTGTAGGTTGAGGAGGCCATTTTTCCTTGATAGGATTCCTTCCTTCAGTGATTTCTTCTAACAATAGCTTGGATTCTTGGACTCTGTCTTCACCTCAGATTTGATACCATGTTAAATTTAGATAACCATGGTGTTCTATGCTTGATGCAATTTTACTTCAATATTTATTAGGCCCGATACAATGTAGCAATCACATAAACATGAAAGTAAAATGTTGATAGAACACAATAATAGATCAACCAAATATAGATCAGATTTACAATTCCTTTTGTCAAGCAAAGATATGAGATATTTTTGTGTTACGGTAGTCAACAGGATGCTTCAGCTAGAAGAGTCTTTCTCGGTCATTCAATCCTTCATGTGTCACACCCATATCCCTCAAAGACAGCTCATCACAAGTCAACGTTGGTTAACCCAAAATTCAAAGCAGGAAACAACAGAAAATTAAACGCTAGGGCTTCGATCAAACAGCTCGGATTTCCTCGATTTTAGTGCGCAGAAATACGGCCTCCTAAAATCAAAATTTTGGCAGAAGACTGAGGTCAAACGACAAAGGGTTGACCACAGTCAACGCTGGTGAACGCTGCAGCAACAAGCCCTAAATAGATCCGCAACAAACAACAGCTTCGATCTACACGTGTGAGGGGAAAATGGCCTCCAAAGGCTATCGAACCAATCATATCACAATGAGAGAATGTGTCATGAGATGATGAGAAAATGACCTCCAAGTCTCTCCAATTTATATCCATCAATGAGGGTGTGTGACACATCTATTAGGCATGTGAGCCTACATTAAAAATTTGGTCGACCTTGCACATGTGGAAAATAAATTCAAAATAAATGTTCTCTCATCTAAACAAGATGATCTTTAGATCAATCTTGCACCTCTCCGAAAGAGGAATCCAATAAAAATCTGACCATCGTCATATGAGCAGTGCAACATGGATTTTGAACCTAGTTGCCCAAAATTAACAATCTATCCCTCTTGTATTTATAGATTTCTTTGAATGGATTTTCTCCTTAATTCATTGAGGTTCACTCAAAACCCCAACTTTGGGTTTCTTTGCCAAGCTGCCCCAAAGCTTTCCCTCCATTTCCCAAACATTGGGTATTTTAGGTTTTCCCCTTTATCAAGGACTATAGCCTACGGATATCAATAGGCCACTTCATCTTATGGAACTAATTTCCAGGGGACATTACAACTATGCCAAAAGCCCTCATTCCCAGCGTATGATTGATGCAGTCACTATTGCAAATCTAGGTTGAAAGCCCCTACATGTGGGAGCCTTAGGAAAGATTTGTTGTTAGAAAATGTTGATGATCTTTACTAGATAAATTTTGTTCATCATGGGCAGAAACAAAGTGCACCATCATGATTGATGGATGGATAGATAAAACGAATAGAACCTTGATAAATTTCCCCATATCTAGTCCAAGGTCAATAATGTTTCTCAAATTAGTAGATGCCTCAAACAAAGTTAATAGTGCCCAACTAATTTGTGAAATGATGAAAGTTGTTTAGGAAGTGGGAAAAGAAAATGTTGTACAGATTTTTAACAACAATGCAACTAATTATATGGCTGCTGCTAGAACTTTTTAGCTTAGGAATCCCTCCATATTTTGGAACTCTTGTGCTACACATTGCATATTTATAATGCTTGAGGCATTGCAAGAATTCCCTGAATACAAAAATTTATGTATAAGGAAAAATCCATAACCAAATAAATTTACAATCACACAAATGACCTCAACATCACAACAATATTCATTGAAGGAAAGGAACTTGTTTGTTCTACAGTGACCAAAATTCCAACAAAATTCATCTCTTTGCAATTCATGGTTGACCAAAGGATAAATATCAATAGGATATGTTTGGGACCTGAGTGGATGGCATCAAGAGACATGGAAAAACACATGAACACATTTGAATTGTTGCTCTTGTGATTAGTGATGGTTTCTAGGAAGATGCTAAAGAACTATTGTTGTGACAGGGTCACTTGCCAAAGTGCTCAGGTACTTAAGTCATAAACTTTTTCAATGTTCACCTTCAAAGTCAAACTTCATTTCATTTTCAAATTTTATTTATACCAAAATTTGAATGTTTGACAATGACTTCAATCTTTCATGATGGTTGATGTTGAAAAGCCCACTAAGGGTTACATTTATAAGGCGGTGGATCTCACCTAGGAGGCCATAAAAGAAGTATAATGATGAGGTGGCCAAGTATATGCCAATTACATGCCCCTCTTACATGCTTCTGAGTAGATTTTAACCTTTCCACTTTGCTAGATATTTGGTGGCAAAATTTTGGCAATGATGTGCCAAATCTTAAAAGATTTTCCATTCAAATCTTGAGCCATACCTACAATGCTTCAGGTTGTGGGTGCAATTGGAGCATGTTTGAGAAAATGCATGCCAATAAGCACAACCAATTAAGATATTGACACAAAAGAACCTAAATAACCCTGTATCGGTCCACTGCACTCTTCGACTTTGCAATAGGAAAATCCAAGGTGAGACATCAAGAAACACAAGACTCAGCTCAATTTATCTAAAGCTTAAACACTTGAATTGGAAGAATTGATTTAAAGTTTAGTTCACATTTTAACTTTTCATGATAATGACAGGTTTGGATCATTGGGCTATTGACCTAAACTTGGAATAGCTAGATCCTACATCAGATTGGCTTCAATCAAAAGAAGCCCTCTTTTTCACCTTAAGGAATTTGCGAACCTTGAGGGTTAGAGAGTTTAGGACATGGGAGAAACCTGCATCTTACATTTTTTACTATATAGTATTCAACATTAACTTTTCACTTAACCTTTATAAGTAGATGCTTTCAGTTCTCATTTTGGACCCATATTATATGAGATACCTATTAATCCACGAAATTTTTGACATTTATTGATAGTATGCATTGTATGGACATGGCTTTATTGAATATCAATGAAAAATATATATTTTTTATTTAAAATGTGTATTTATATAAAAAATTTAGTTGCCAAGTTTTTCACGATTTATTCCCAATCCAATTCAAATGCATTGCTCTTTTTCCCCCACAGAGTCTTTGTCGATTCCAGGTCTTGATAATTTTGATCTGGAAGGGACTGGTGAAAATCTTTCCAATTGTAGACAACTGGCTAGCATGGAAGATTGGTAATGGGGAATAGATGAGACTGGAGTCTGATCCATGGGTTGGATGTGAGAACACCTATACTCTGTAAAACAAAATATTAACTCTTTTACATGAAAGGAATTATTTAAGGTGTCCAAAGTGTCGGTACTGTGACTACAGATATATAACAACAGTGATGGATCAAAACCAATATGGTAGGACTTTAAGGGAACAATGCAGATCAATTGAAGCCTTGATTAGAAGTAATGTAAGAATTAGAAAGGAAGAAGATGAAATAGTATGATCTAAAAATTCTTTAGTGGAAAAATATATTGCCAAATTAGGGTACAAACAATGTTTTCCAATGAGGTTCAATAGTCAAAATGATAAGTCCTGATGGTGGAAACCACTATGGAAAAAAGAATTTCCATGTGGGTGGCCATAAGGAATAAAAACCGACTTACGAAATACTCCAAAACAAGAGAAGAAAGGGACCTAAGAGGTGTGTTTTATGATACTGGGAACAGAATGAATGCAAGGATGGTTCCTTCCTATCAACAAATATCACTTCCTTATCCACAACATAAGATAGTCTTCAATGCTATATGATAAATGATTGCATACGACCTATTCTTCATAGTTTTTTGTCAAAAAATTGTAAAGTGAATACTCATACATGATGGATAGAATAGATATACTATACAAGATGGATAGATCAATATTTTCCCCCATTTTCAATCAATTAAAAAGGATGTATGCTCTTTTCTCCATGATTCTTATAGTCGTATACAGAGAATTGAACACTACAGAAGATACTATAGTAAAAAAGGGTCGATTGCAAAACTTGAGAAACAATTGTCAGAATAGGTAGTCTGTCTCGAAAGAGCTAAAATTGCATTCAAAAGTAAAAAAAACTAAACATTGTCAGAAGAACAAATCACGAAGGCGATTGAAAGATAAGGAAATGTTGAAATACATGCAAACAGTTAGGCTTCGGAGGATAAAGTATAGAACCTTGGCATCCATGCCGTCAGCACTCTGAGAAGAATATTTGCTGGGATTAACAAGGACAGATCCTTTGGACATACCCACGGAAATATAATTCATATGCACATCTCGAGCTTGTGGAGAACCATGATCCCTCCTGAACATTTGTGATGCAAGTGCCTGTGAAAGATAGCTCATGGAATCAATTTGTAAATGACCTATTGCTGGAGGTCCTCATCGGATACCCTTGAGTCTCATCGGTTGTGCTGCAGCGCCCTCTTCCCAGTGCAATCCATAATATGCATCTCTTTTCAAGTTCTTCCGCCAAGTCCAATGGCTTAAGAGAGGCTCAGACCTTTTTTCCAATTTTCCTTCCAAGTCGGCCATGTTCCATTTTTCCCCCTTTTTCATCGACAATGTCATCAACGTTCCTTTCATTTTTCTTTTTAGGCATTCCTTCAATTACATTGACCTGGTTTTCTTGAGTAACCGTCTCTGTTGGCTTTGGAAATTGAGTAGGAGCATTTCTTGTTTCTTCTTCACTGCTTAATTTCGATAGATTATGATCGCTATCCAACGAAAATTTACTGGATTTAGAGTTTTGAGTTTCCAGACAAGTATTAGCATCGGAATTCATCAATGGTGGACTTTTTTCATAGTCAGATGTTTGACTACTTTTTCCAATGTTTTGCACAATCTGCAGCACTTCGTTGTCTTTCACTCCTATACTGATATCACCTTGTCCCTCTATTTCTTCATTCTTCCCACTTATAATTCTTTCGTCGTCGTTTTCTCTTGTCACTATCTCTGTTTGCGCAGTAAATTCTTCGGGTTCTGATCTCGGTAGGGGATCTTCCTACTTTTCCATAAAAGTATGTGTCTCTTTTTCGATTTCCTCTTCGGGTCTAGTAAAACTGAGATCATATGGCATACTAGTTGAATTATCCCCAAATTGAAACAGCCCTTCAGAAATTCCCACATAGAAACTAGCCATGCTCCCCTTCTTTTCCTCTTCTTCTGAAATTGCTCCAACTTTTGAACTAGACTCTGCAGAGCCTTCCGAATAAAGACATTTTTGAGATAGAATTTTTGCTTTCCTGTTCTTTATCGCTGTGGCATGGGGACTAGGAACAGCTCGAGATGCAGCTACAGCCGCAGCAAGTGCAGCTCCGGGCTTCGGACTCGGCTTTACACTTCCAAGCAGCGAAAACAAAGCAGGCGTTGTAGCGGCAAATGCCGAAGGCTTACCAGAAATCCAAGAATGCAGACTTCTTCATGCTCAAACTAATCCTCAATTCAGCCAATTCTCCAACCGACCGAACATTGTTGGAAATATCAGTTTTCTGAAATCTATTATCTATTGAATGCAATGGGTTGCCCCTTTCCTCTAAATTTGAAGTAGATCCATCAGTGGATACTCAATTTTCTGATCTTTATTTTCCATCGAATGCAAGGGCTTGCCTTTTTCCTCGAAGTTCGAATTAAACGTGTCAGGGTCATAAGCATTACCTTTCTCATATCCAATTTCAATCTGTCTGTAATTGAAAATGAACTTGAATGTCCTTCGACTTTCTCCAGTTTCTCCGAACATTTCTCGGCCCAGTCTGTGTTGTTGTCATCATTTTCCTGCCTTTGACGTGTGAAAATAGGGTTTCTGAAGAGAAAAGGTTTTGCAGTCTCATCATCAGACCCCTCCGAATACGATTTCTCCTTGGAATCGTTCAGGATATCTTCGAGGCTACGATTGAGCCCCGACAGATCGCTCACATCGTCGTGGCTGCTCTGTTGTTCAATGAAGGAATCCAAGTTAAAGTCATTCAAGGCTAGAGCTATGGTAGATCAAGAATTTTGCACACAAACCCTGAGCTTAATCATTTATTAACTGAATTTCTTGCAATTTAGAAGAAGAATTCCCGACTTGAAAACAAATTCGGTGCCATGTTTTCAAATTTGAACCCTCCACCTTTGCCACCGCCCCTGGTCCGTCTTCTCCCATTTATCCTCTTAATCATACACAGATAGCATTCAATCTTAATGTCGGTTATTGCAAGCACGCACGCACGAAGGATGCGATTTCGAATCTTTGTCATCTAATGGAAGTGTAACACCCATACGGTTTGTTACACTATTCAGAGTGTTTGTTATAAGATTCCATAGGAAAAGGTATAAGATTTCATAGGAAAAGGAGTTGGGAGTGTTTGTTACAATGTCGAGAAGCTCAGAGTGTTTGTTATAAGATTCTATAGGAAAAGGCTCGAATATAAGAATCAGATGGAGAAGCAATCTGTCCTATATGTTATTTTAGCCGCTCGAAGTTAAAATAATTTCTTTATTACTTTTTTATTTCCCCAATTAAAGGGAAAATTGGGTTGGTTGTTAATGATGAGGGAGAGTAAAAATGTTGTAAATTAGAAAGAAATAAATAAATTATTTTAACGTTAAAGAGGTTAAATATAGTTTATTATTTTAACGTTAAAGAGGTCAAAGAAAGCTTATGGGACAAATTGCTTTACTATCTTTATTTGGCCCTTTTCCTGTGAAACCTCACAATAAATGCTCCTAACTTCTCGATGAACCCCTTGTGGAATAAATTATCCCAAGAGCTAGTTGTCATAGTATCTTCATAACTTTATGTGTTGTATTTGAAGGCCTTGCATTCTAAAATGAAATGTTTTTTCTATTTACACTTTTCCGGAAGAGAAAAAAATACATACTTTTTCTTCCCACATTTCTTTTGGCCTATTCGAGTGCCCTATTTCACAACAGATTTTATGAGAATTAGTTCTTAACTGAACAATAAAAATTTTGACTCTCCAAGAAATATTAGCCCCTATGTTTGTTTTTTGTTAATGATTATGAGTGGGATTAAACTCTTCAATATAGTATGTTTTCTTCCTCCCTCGCCCTTTATCCCAAGTATGCATGTGGAACTTATCCATAACAAAAGTTTTTATGTGATGGTTCAATTATTTTATGTCATGGTTCAGTTGTTGGAAAGAAATTGGGAGATGGTTAACCAATGACAGTTTAAATTTCATTAATAAATGTTTATTTGATTTAAATCATACAACGTGATTTTAACTATGATTAATTTAAGACCACCTAAATGGGATTGATCCTAAAACTTATTAAAATCCAAAGGAGTATAGGATTATTAGCTTTGCAACTCCCTTAGTGGGTCATGCCTTACTATGTGTATTTAATTTAAGACCACCTACATGTTAAAGATCATAGAAGAAGTTAAATGGGATTGATCCTAAAACTTATTAGAATAATGGGATTGGTCTTAAAACTTATTAGAATCCTGAGGAGTAGATGAGGATTAGCAAGCCAACTTCCCTAGTGGGCCATACCCTACTATGTATATTAATTTTCTTGTCAAATAATGGTAGTAATATGGTTATAATTTTGTCACAGTGTGCTCAATAGATGTCACAGGGAATTGAGTGTAAAATTTCACACGACAATATTACACAAGAATGGCATTTCTCCCTACAAGCAATGTCATCTATGTGTGACCCATGAGGTGTAGACTAGTTCGTTTGAGTGGGGTTTAGTCCCCACCAGGGCTTAGGTTCAAACCTCATGGGGAGGGGTTAAGGATGGAAACCACTTTTGGGGAAATTAAACTATCCCAAGGGGCGTCCACGCTCAATTGTGCTTCGCACAATCCTGGTAATAGGATCCCATTGTGGGTAGACCGTTCTTCTATCCAATAAATAGGTTGGCCCTGACCTAGGCTCAACCTAGTTACAAAAACAAAACAAAAGAGCCATCTTATGTGTGTATAATGTAAAGCCACATAATGCACTCCATGCAATTTCCTCTCCTTATTGGACAATGTTTATTTTTGCTAAAATAATAACTAGCAATTACTCTAAATGGTGCAAATGAAAGCAATAAATACAAAGTGTAAAAGTTGAACACTCGTAATGTATGCTTTAGAAAATGGATAAGAAGAGTAGTAATATTCCACATTTTCATGGTCAAGACATAAGCCATCAATGTCACACAATTAAAACATCGAATTTTTCACTTTCCACACATCATAGAAGAGGATGGACTCAAAAAAATAACAGACTTTCAGACCTCAAATGCCCAATTTCGAAAGTGTATTTGCAAGGAACAATCAAGAGATGGGCTAAGGTGGCTAACCCAACAACTTGTGCTATGTTTCATCCATCGAATGATCAATTTCTTGCAAATTACTCTTTCAATGGAAAAAAAAGGTAGAGAAGTGCAAGTTGCTACTGGACAAGGACAGTGGCCACATGCCTTCCAACAAATTAAGAACCTCTAAAAAATTAGCAAAATAAGATCCTCATTCGCAACATCATTGAGGTTTAGAAAAGCATATTGAATGGTAGAATATCGCTCCCTCCTGTCATTCCACGACCAAGGTGCACTTCCTAATAGCACTCAATTCCTTATGTCACAAGATGGCAGTCCGATGATTTGTCAAAAGGGAATAAGTTAGGAAACAACAAACAACAATTAAAAATTCAGGCATGTAACAATGTCAAACCATCTAAAATTATGGAGGGTGTGAACTCTTGTTGATAAGCCACACCAATCATGACTACCCAAGCCCACGCTACAAAGAAGGAAGTTCTCTGACAATAATCAACAATATCATAAACATGAAATCCAACAACAACATTATCCTCGAGGCCATTGATGTTTAGGCCTCCTCCATAACCCATTTTAGATAGCATCTTCATATCAATGCCTTTGGTATGTTGCTCAAATGCTACAAAAGAGGTGTTATGAACATAAACAGAAGGAATTGTACTTGAAATGCTTATTACCTCCTTTAACTTTTCATTCATATTTTCAACTTCTGATGATGATGACGACATTGTAGATGACTCTAGCCACCCACTTTTACCAACTGACATATGATGAGAACCTTGGAGATGCTTGCAAAATGCACATGCATCATTTTCCTCATATGGTCCATAACCACTGTTTGAACCATGCCCACATATTGGCTTTACTTTGGATGTTTCTTTTGGTGTCACTAGAGTGGAACTTTGAGCAACTTGTTCCTCAAGCACATGCTGCAATTGAAGGCGCATATGCCTCTTCAGTCATTTCTAGCATTCTTCTCAATTCAATGTTCTCCCTCTCCTTTTCATCCATCATCATCCTATCATGATGATATAGAGTACCGGCAACTGAAAACCATTCATGACAAGATGAAATAGTCTGAAAAAACCCCTAATCTAACATGTTTCATTAAATCACTTGTTAGGGTTGGAACTAGTGACTAACTTAGGGATTGCGCAGTTCCAGAGGTCAAGGTCTGGGATTGAGGCTTGAGATTGCGCAATGCGCAGTTAAGGAGGGCCGGGGTCAAAGGATTGCATAGTTGAGGGGCTTAAGAGCTCAAGATCGGGGCTTGAGGCTTGAGGTTGCCTAATGCGAAGTTCTCGAAGGACAGACTCAAGGAACTGCATAGTTGAGGGATTCAGGAGGTCAAGCTTGAGCCTTGAGCCTTGAGGTTTCCCAATGCATAGTTTTGAGAGGCCTAGCTAGGTGATTGTGTAGATGAGGAGCTCAAGAGCTCAAGGTTGAGGCTTGAGGCCTGGAGTTTCCCAATGTGCAATTATAGAAGGATAACAAGCTGGGAGATTGCACAATTGAGGGATTCAAGGGCTCAGGCTTGAGGCTTGAATTTTACCAATGCGTAATTCTGGAGGGAGGAAAATATAATGGATTGCACAATTGTGTAGAAATTATACAAACAATATGTATATCATGGATTCAATCCGATCTAACAATGTACTAAAGCTAGATACTGAACCACTTCAACAAATCAATTGCGAAAATTAAACACAATTTCCAATCACATGAAGCAAAGAAGAATCAATCAAACCACAACACAAATAATTTCCTGGGGAAAGCTTGCTTCTAAAAACCACACTATCTTCTATTGTATATTCAGCATGGATACATGAAACAATTACAATACAACTCTCCTCACAAGAGCCTCTTGTACTCAACTAATTGTCTCAGACTGTCCTAGACAAAATTGACCAACACTTAGCCAATTCTTAGCCTCTAAACAACCTACCTTGCTTGTGCAATTCATGTGGAATGAAATCCATATTATTTAGGAATGTTGGCCTTCCTTGACTCCGCAAGGATCATGGGAAATCCAATGGGTGTTTGGTTGCATGGGTGCAACCCAATAATCCTACAACTGATAGTCAACATCCCTTTCACTTAGATCTCATATGGGTCTCCACTGGAACTGACATGCATGCAACTAATAATAGTAAATCATCAGTTTCACGTTAGATTATTGATTGTGAATTAAATAATATTTAATTCACTTGATCTCTCACTAGTGCAACAAAAAGTTACAACTAGCAAAACTGAATTAAACTCACTTAACTGAGTTAAAATGATTACAACATTCATTAACTTATGCACCACTGCACTTCGAACTCAGTTACAACTAGAATTACTCTGCATGCCTCGCCAACTACCCTCAACTCGAAATTCATGAGCTAACTGAGTTTATCACACTCAGCTAACTATTACAAGTGATTTTGAGATTAGATTACATTTTATTGTCCATCTTAATTAAGGGGTAATTAAAGTAGACATGCACCAAATTTAGCCCACATCAGTGTAGGTGTTGCTAAGACCTGTGGTCCCACACTAGTGTAGGTGCTGCTTGGACCTCCTGGTCCCACACTAGTATAGGTGCTGCAATTTCTTGTTGGACTTCAACAAATTGCGCAACTCAAGGTGTCAGGTTGGAAGCTTGAGGCTTGGCACTACATAATGCACAGTTAAGGCTGACTGGGATGCAGAAATTACGTAGTTCTGGAGCTCAAGGGTCAAATTTGGGCACTGTGACTACGCAATGCGAGAAATTTTCAATGATGATGTGCACCGACTACCAACGTGAATTGAAAAGTACACATGCATCGTCGAATGGAAATGACCGAGAGGGACGCAGACATTGACATATTTTAATGCTCACCCCCCCCCCCATTCTATTGCTTCAACCTTCGCTTCGGCCCTTCCTTCAACTTCGCCATCCCCTTTAGAAACCAATTATTCTTTGTTGTTGTCCAGCCCTCTTCAGCTTGCATTGATCCTCACTCTGAACCAATCGCTTCTTTCCCTCCCTCCATTGATATACTTCCTTTTATTCCCCGTGATTTTCCTTCTCTTCCTTCAAATCGATCCAATCAATCCATTTCCGTCACTAATGTCAGAAGCCCTAACAACTCGACTGCTTGCTCTATTTAAAAAACATATTTTAATTTTAAATTAAACATTAATAATAATTCTAAAACCTATTTAAGTTTATATCTCAAAAAAAAAAATTAATGGAATTTTGAATCCCAATTTTAAAGTTTATTCTAACTATTTTAATGGAATTTTTATCCCTATTTTTAATAATTTTAATAATGATTCTAATGATAGCATTTTTAATTTTAATAATTATTCTAATGATACTTTAATCATAGCATTTTTTATTTCAAATCTAATCTCAAGGTTGATATTTGTTTTAATAATAATTCTAATTCATGTCTATTTTCTAATTCTAATTTTACAACTAATTTCAATAGTGTTATCCTTAATTCCCCTTGAATCTGATCCTCTTCCTCTTAATTACATACTTCATGCCTATTCTAACCTCAATTCTTCATCGATATTTAATTATATCATTAATTCTTATGGTAATAATAATCCAAACATTAATTCTCGTGGTAATAATAATTCTTCCACATCCTCTCCTACCCCCCTTTCAGACTTTTTAGGCTATTCTCATCCTCTACCCTCTCTTAATGTTAAACTAGTAAACATTTCCAATGTCGAGCTTAAAGGTCTTTCCTTAAACCTTTCAGAAAAAATTTCAATTTTTCTCTTGTTCTCTGAACCATTCCCTATGGATATTATTTGTTCCATTGAATCCATCTTCCACCACCTTCCCTCCCATGTTGGGAAAGAGTTTCGGCAAGAATGTGGATGCATTTAGTCAACGATCGCTTAAATCGAGTGGTAGGGATGGTGATTTTCCATCCCATCCACCCGAGTTCATGTCCCTGGAGACATGGCCCGTCATAGTAAGGATGGAAGGATAGGCGTCCCGTTAGAGTCTAAAATCTCGACTCCAGCTCTGGTGGTCTCTCGACGTCTCGGTCCTAGGCTAAACTATTAGTTCTTGATATATGTGGCTTGCAAGTTTTTGCATATATCTAGGGAGATTGCTAGTTCCTTATCAAAATTTTCATTGAAAAAATAATGTGGACGCATTCTTCGAAGCTCCAAGCTCCCCAAACCTAACCTTACCAAAGAGGAATTTATAGCCCTTTGCCAACTCAATTCCAATCCCAACATTCTAATTCTAAAATTTGATAAAGAAAATGAGTCAGTTGTTATGAATTCCTTTGATTATCATTGTAATATGCCTGATCTCAAATCTCAAAGCAACCTCTAATTTTGCATGCTTGTTTTGTAAGTTGCATATTTTCCTATTTTATCATGTAGTGTGAACTTAAACATAAACAACATTTTACCACATAACTCATACATGCATTCATGAAGAGCAACAACAAAGGATTTGTGATGGAGTTTATTCCTCCTCATCTACATCTCCGAGCCTGCCAACATCACTAGATTGCTCCATATATTCAATGAAAAGGAGTACATAAAAGTTTGTTGATAAAATAAGTGGTTATTTCCCCTTCAAGGAAATGTTCTCCTTCACCCTTCGTCCTGATCTTGCTTGTTTTATGACACCAGGTAATTCATTCACCCAACCATTGCAAAGCCTTGCATCTAAGAAATATAGTTTAAAAAATGATACTTTTGATAATTATCCAAAGATAATAATCTAACTTCAGTCTTCTTTCCTGGTGTACGTTATTCAATCCCTGCTCTTATTTTTCCTTTTTATATAAATATTATGAGAGAAAGTATATGAGGAAATTTCATTTGACATTGCCTTTTGGGCATGATGGATAAAATTCAAGGAAATATGTAAATGAAAGCACATGATAGAGTTAATGGCTTAAGATTCATGCAACCATGAGCACTTAACCTCCTCCCCTTGATAAAATTAATTTACAGTAATAGGCTTTTGGATTGGCATTGACAATAATTACACATTACTAAAATGTACAGTGATTTGTTTGTGTCCAAATCACATGTGATTCACTACAGTGTGCATGGATACATAGACTTAGGGCATATCTTTCCAACTTCATTCCAATAGACGCCCTTCACGGTGAGGGCATTGAGCATATCGTAATGGTGATGAAGCATAAGACTTCCAAAATGATTTCTTTTCCAACAGTCGTGGTAGATGCATATGTTTGTCTCAGGAAGAAATTTTTTCTTATTTGCATGTTAATTAAGGTTTTCATGAATATTTTTCACAAACTAACAATATTCATCTAGTATATGTCATACTTAAATGAGGGGATGAAATGTCATGGAAGAAGTGTCATCCACAATCACAATCTCCTTGATCCTGTAAACTGCCATTGATATGCCTGGGAGGCATGAAATATATAGTAGTTGTTGTTTTAAAAAACTTGAAATATATGTGATAATCACTGTGACAAACATTTGGTGGACACATTATATTTGATAATTTAGAAAGGATAAATAACGTTAAATGGGTCTGACATGTAAAAATTACCTCGTAATTAAAATTGTGATTAAAAGAGTCCCTACATTAACATCCATTTAAACAAAATATTATATCTGTGTATTTATTTGTATTCAAATTATATTCGTATTATCAGTATGGTGACAAACACCATGGAATATACTTTATTTTTTGTTGTATTTGTAGAGAAAGGATCATCATCATATGTTTTTTGTTATATATATGCACATTACAGTTGCTTCCTATGCTATAGTTATTGCATTTTTTTTAGGCTCACTTAGTGTTTTTTCTTCGAGTTAAAGTAACTAGGTAAAATCTTCTAAATTCATGAGCTTTGCTAAAGTAATATGTTTTTTTGTGTGTGTCAAAAAAAAATAAAGGGTTGATTAGTTTCTTATTGTTTAATTGTTCAATTTGATGGAGTTTCGAGTGTTGTACTTTGATGAGTTATGTGGTTTTTCCCTATCAAAATATAAAGAAAGGATTGATCTGTTTTTTTAAAACATTTCAAATTTTTTAATTGTTTTATGAGGTAGTGATTAGTTGCTTTCCACCTATATTTCTATTTTATCTATAAGGTATTAGATAGTTTTTGTATTTCTATATTTGCAAACTTTTTTTTCAAAGTTTATGATTATAATAATAATAAAATTTTATTTTTAAGGTTGTTGTCAAGACAAACACCAATTTGTTGTATGACAACCCTTTCTTGTAAAATTTTATCATACCCATGAGGTGTAGACCAATTGGTTTGAGTGGAGTTTAGCCCCCAATTGGTCTCATGTTCAAACCTCGTGGAAAGGGGTTGCTGATGGAAGCCACTTATGGGGGAATTAAACTATCCCAAAGAGCATCGATGCTCAAAAGAGCTTCACACAATCCTTGGAAAAAACCATGAATCTTGTCTTACTTTTATGTTCATTTTAGAGTCTTGCCTACATGCATTCTAGATTCCTTAATAGGAAGATTTCAATCTTCTTTATTCAATCTTATAAGGTGGTTTCCATTGATAAGGATGAAATGAAAGAGAAAAAAGGGGATTTCAATCTCATAAAGTGTTTTCCATTACTAAGGATGAAATGAAAGAGGAAAAAGGAGCTAGTGGGCGCTGCACTCCCACCCCATGATGGGAGGCACCCACAACATTCTAGATTCCTTAATAGGAAGATTTCAATCTTCTTTATTCAATCTTATAAGGTGGTTTCCATTGATAAGGATGGAATGAAAGAGAAAAAAATGGGATTTCAATATTATAAGGTGTTTTCCATTGCTAAGGATGAAATGAAAGAGGAAAAAGGAGCTAGTGGGCACTGCACTCCCACCCCATGATGGGAGGCTCCTAAAAAAATGCTTGCAAGTGTTAGAGCCATCAATGCCACAACTCAATATGTAGATAGTTTCCATGAGCCCTTAATACTTGTAAATGGTGATAGAACATAGATAAGGGGCCTAATCTTTGAAAAAATAAATGGGCATGCCCTTGGCAATAATTTAGTGTTTATAAGTTTTTAAAATATATATAAATAATAAATGTAAAATGAAATAGATTGAGAGTAGAGAAATTTGAAGAGGACAAGACATCATATCACTTTAAACACATATATTTTACCTCCGTTTTTCCATGAAAGCTACCATAAAAGAGGTTAAATCATTCATATCTAACCTGAAAAACGAAATAGAGCAATACAAACAATGAATTAATAACAATGCACTAAAAATAGAAGAAATCAAGGGTGAAAGTGAAACTAATTATCTAGGAATAGTAGAAATACACTAAAATTATGCATTGGTTTACTTGGGTTCATTTGCTAGAATCCTCAAAAAAACTCTAAGAATCTATGGATCTATGGATTCATATAGTCTATTTTGAAATTTCTTGTGACTTTTGTTGATGTTGGTTTTTAATTTCCTTCCAAAAAAACCTTAGTATTCCAAATATCATTTTAATTTTGGATTATCAAATTTTTTCAAATCACAAAACATGGTAATGTTGTAAAGATACACCATGATTAAATTGGATTATTGATTATTTTTTATTTTTTAAATATAAAAACTAGATTAATTATCGAAAATGTAAATAAAAATTAAATTCCCACCAAGAAACTTTTAACTAAATCCAACAAAAAAAAAACAAATACATACAAAAAAAAATAGTGTTTGCCCAACTACATTTTGGCGGCTCTTAACCATCTTTAAGTTTGCGGAAGGGGTTTATAAAAACCCTTTTTTTATAATGTTGAGCTCTTTTGAGACAGTTTGGAGGAGGATCGGCTTTGCCTCAGGCGCTGCAGTGGAAACAATTCGCTGGGTATGGGTAAGAATTTGAATGTCACCTTGAAGCTCTCGAAAGAGGTGATCCAAAGTTGTCAACCACTCTCTACATTCTCTAGAGAGCTCGGGTTGCAGAGAATACAGCAATCAAAACACCGCACTCGCTATTGGTTGAAGCGATGGATTAATTGTTTGGCTTGTGTGAGGGCATCCTCCGTCTTTCTTAATAAAATTGCACCGGGACATGTGATACTTCATCCATTCCATTTGGCTCTGACATCGCGGTAGATGTTAGCCTTTGTGAGGGTGATACCTGGCCACTATTTTGTCGGGCTATGTGATTTTCATTTTCTCTTCGTTGTCAATTTCCACAGCATGCAATACCGAAACAACAATGATTTTGAAGGGTGTTGGCTTCAAAACTTGGCAAAGCTTAAAGTGGTAACCGTAATTGTTATTGCTAATTCTGCCTAGACTTTAATATTTGATGGCAAACACTAAAAACTAGATGAGTTAAACTTATTTTTATCATTCAATCTATAAGCTATTTTTCAATCTCTCAATATATACAAATGCTGATACATAGTGTCTATACTCATTAGGTACTCACATTCTCTCCATAGAGTTATGTGCCTACTACCAGCGTCAGAATTTTTTTATCATCACAGCACAACCATTAGGATTTTGTTTACGATTGAGAATTCTTTATGCCTATTTTCTGCCTCACGAACACTATTTGGAATGGGAAAAGAGAACTGGGTTGTTGCACCGAGAGAAGCAAGGTGAGATACAACCCTGATGGGGGGAGATCTTCATTACTTCATAGGTGTGTAATGCCTAAACAAAGGCCAACATGAAATAAAATTTTCTTTATGAGTGGTGTATTTCCTACAACTGGCAGAGTTTCATCACAATTGGAAGTCGCAATGAGTGCTTTCTCTTGTTGTGAATGGATTGAGTAAGAAAGGTTGACCTATTCAAAACAGGGGATTTGAACCCCTATGATAACTAGTTGAATTTTGGTGATATATAATATATACAATTATAGATCAACTTAGCTTTAGTGGGTTAGCTAGATCAGTTTGAACCAACTAGTTTGAATGCGGAGATCAGTGAGAGGTCATGGGTACAAGTCTAGTAGAGTTCCTCTAGGTTAAGATTACATATTATAAACCAGTAGAATTTATCCTAGGTACCAATCCGGAAATGTAAGGAGGTGCCTAAAAGGTTTCTTCAAGGAATTTTTCCAAATAAAAGAAATAATAAAAACATAGATCTGTCTTAACACTGGATCTATTAAGCTTCAAGAAGTTTAAACATGGTTTTTTTCAATCTCTCTTAGTGCTTAATAGTTTCATGTTAAGATGAATCTATGCCAATGTAAAGTTTCTAGTGGGTGGTGAAATTCATACAACTGATTGAGTTTTATCAAAAATTGAAATACCACGAAGTGATTTCATTCCTAGTCTGGGTGGTGAAATTCCTACAACTGATTGAGTTTTATCACAAGTCGAAATACCACAGAGTGCTTTCATTCTTAGTCTAAGAAATTAATTGGAAAGGGACTTAGTGAGGAGGGTTGAGTTATTCAAAACTGGGAAACTGAACATTGGTGATCATAGTAGGTTCACAACAGGAAAATTGAATTTCAATAATCTAGGTGAGTTCAAGTTTTATATGGTTCTGTTATTGACAATCCTGCTTTAGTGGGTTGTGTAGTATTTTTTGATCTTGTATCAGAATATAGATTTTGATCTAAGAAAGACTTATTTAAGTTATTGGAAATTGGATATATCAGAGGGGCTAGTTCAAAATGGAAGAATGAAAACCCTGACAGTAAAATTTTAACAGAGAACGAAAGCAATTTAATTTTCAAATAATTAATTCTGAGCATATTTTTGTTTGCCTTCCAGTTAGGCCATATGCTAATTCACATGTGTTTAGCTCAAGCTTACTGCCTTGGAATTTCATCTTAGGCATGAAGATGCTGGAAACGCAAATACACCCGTTTCATCATTGTCCTCACAAAACTTCAGTGAACTGCAGAATACAGTAGGAGTGCATTCTAGTAAGAGACCTACTAAGGTTAGATGGGTTCTAAATAGTTTAGAAGGATCCTGGGTACCTCTTATAGATGAAGACGAGATGAATGGATCATGAAGGAAGGGGAGTTGATTTTTGACCTCGATGCCAATGCAAACACATGTAAATAGTACTTTGATCTCAAAATCCTTTTATTTTCCATTTTATTTCTCACATAGCAGATAGCCTTGCATATCATTTACTGATGCAATGTTATTTTTCGCAGACATCTATTACACTACTTTTAATAGTTAAAGCTTCTTGTACTGATACCCTTAAATATTTTTAGTGCGGAATTTCACTAGTAGCAACACTATTTTCGTTTCTCTGTTTCTTATGTATTGTTTAATTCCTTTAAGCAGTTTTAGTTTTTGTTGCTTGCCCTGTTGAATAATTTTACTTGCAGGTGGTGAAGAAAAATTGAAAACCTTTTTTTTTTAGAATGTTTGCACTTTTGAAGGACCAACAAAATAAAGCATTAAAGGAGAAATTGATTTGAACAAAAAAAAGTGATGAATCACCAATTGTATCACCTTTTAGAGATTTCTGGCGAGATCCTTGTCTAGGATTTTCTGTCAAAAATTTTGACAGCAGCAATTCCTGTTGTATATGATGATTTGGCCCTTCAGGGTATCCTTTAGAATTATTTTGCACCTCAAGTGAAGGCAAACACAAATCTGCGTAGTAATTTAAATCTTTCTGATCCGTTAGGTTTTGTCACTCTTTTTTTCTCGAGAAAAAATTATCAACTTTCTATTAATGATTAATGAAAAGTTACATTTGCAGATTCAATTAAGCATTCAAGACACCCAAAGGGCCCGTGTGCACAAGCACACATGTCATTGTAGCGGGGCTACCAAATATTTTACAAATTTCCAAAAGGGCTGGGCTTTTCACGCTTGCCTTTTCTCTTTTGAACTATCTGCCAAGTCTTTGAATGTAGGGAAGAAGCAACCAAGGCCAACTCATTGTCCATCATAGAGTTTTCTTTCTCATATTCTGAGCTTTCTGAAACATGCGATCTTTTATTCACTCCTGTGTTCATCGCAGAGACGTCCCCAGTGGACGGAAATTCCCCCGAGGCTTGCGTCGTCAGAGGCGTAGCGTTGGATACTTTTGGGCCTTGTACATATTGGTCGGGTACCCTTGGATTGGACACTGCCTATGTGCTTTAATTCTGAATGGGAATGTCCCCTTCGTCTTCTGTTTCTTTCTCTGAGCCACCTGAGGGTAATTTCCATCCCTTGGATGCTTTCCCTGTCTTCTTCTTTTTCCTGTTCTCTCTTTTGCCTTCTGGGCATATTTTTTGTAAATGGCATGTTTTCCTGCATATCCTGCACCTAAATGTTGTGTTTTCATAGTCCAGCTGTTGCTTCCACTTTTGTTGGATATGGATCAGTTGTATACTTTCTGGTAACCCTTTGTTGAGGTCCACTTCAACGCAGATTCAAGAAAAAGAAAAGATTCTCTCCTCCAACCTCTGGATGTCTGTTTTGATGTATCTCCCTATATTATTTCCAATGCCTTCTAGAACGAGTTCATTCAGGTTCTGTCACTCTTCCATATGTCTC
This sequence comes from Pinus albicaulis, assembly GCA_034641835.2. Taxonomy (NCBI): domain Eukaryota; kingdom Viridiplantae; phylum Streptophyta; class Pinopsida; order Pinales; family Pinaceae; genus Pinus; species Pinus albicaulis. The sequence goes on along the minus strand of CM076570.1, from coordinate 895,428,830 downwards.
TGGCAGCAATAAGCATCCTGAGCATCCTATTTCAACTGAAGAAAAAGCCTCATCATCCATGGTGGAGTTTAATAAAAGTAACATGAATCAACACACTTTATCTGTTTCAAATGGTTTTCCTAGAACTCTCAATAGAATTGGATATATGAGGAAAGTGAAGAAGTTTATGAGGCAAGATGCTTTTTTTTTTTCCACAGAAAAAAATCATAACTTCTATTATATGTAAATAAAAGTTACATGTTGTATATGCAATTTAGCATATTCATATCAGCTAGGGAGCTATAATGAGATAAAAAAAAAAAAATACATCTGAAATATAATCCATGATAGATAGTTTTGAATGTTGGTAGCACTAAAAATAACAACGATATATATGTACATAATAGTCTGTAATAAAAAATCTGCATAAGTAGCCAAAATAAACCAGAAGTTGTTGTTGCTGATGTACTATGTATTAACCAGCCCTTTGATTTGTTTCAAAGGGTTGGTGGAAATACTGATAATATAAGTTTTCATTATACTCCTGTATCTCCATGTGGTCTCTCAATTGGTGCGTCGCCTCCTTGTATAGGAGATTGGAAACCGCATTCCTATCCCTGTAAATATGTTGACATGAGATGAGATCAAAATGGGTTTTGAGTAGTAGGACATCAATCAAAATATTTTGTAGTGTGTGTGTGTGTGACATGTTGAGAGCAGGTTGAACCAATCAATGATAATTTTGGAGTCAACGAAGATCTGTAGTTTGATGCACTTTTTTGATATGGAAAATTGTAAGAGAGCTAGGAGGTAGGATAGTTCAGCAAAATTATTTGTGCCACAACCAAGACCAATATTGACTTTAAATTAAGGATCGCGAATGTCTATAAATTAATCCTCCATAAGGATCGCAAATGTCTATAATTTAATCCTCCACAGCTTCTGCAATGTCTCTAGTGCTCTCATCAATGACAGGAAGAGTGCGATGTATGGGTGGAATGTTGAGCAACAATCCATACACAAAATTGCGCATCAATTGGGTTTTGTTGGTTATGCTTATTGGGACAAAAAAAATATCTTAGATAGTCTTCCTCTAACTCTTGGAGTAAACAAGTGTTCATTATGGGTTGATGTTATCTACAAAATCAATTCGAAAATTGCCTCTTGGGGAGGCCATTAGCTCAAAAACGGCGGGAAATTAGTCCTCATAAAATTGGTGCTCTCTTCCTTGCCTATTTATTAGGCTTCCTTTCTGCTCGCCCCAAAGTCTATCACTGAGCAGGTTTCAAAGTTAATCCACAGATTTATTTGGCGTGGAGGGAAATATACCAACAGAAGTTCCATTTAGTTAACTGGGAAATGGTTAAACGCCTAATTTTGGAAGGTGGACTTCAGATCAGATCCCACCCACGCAAACATTTCCTTGGGCTGAAAAATTCTGTGGAAGATATACACGAATCCAGAACACCCGGTCAGTCAAATTCTAAGAAAGAAGTATGCCAAAGGTGTCCCTTTGAGAAATCTGTAGGCCGATAATGCTTCGAAAGGATTGTTGATCTGGGATCTCTACCGGAGAGGAATAATTTTTTTTCAAAACCATCTCTATCGTATTCCTGGTAATGGAAGGAAAATATTGTTGTGGCAAGATAATATAATGGGACACCCACCACTTGCCAATTCTGAAGATCTAAAAGAGATCCGCGAGTGGCTTTCTCAGCATGGAGTTCTCAGACTTGAAGACATTTCTGTTTGGGATGAGACACGACATTTGTTATCCTGGGCATTTCTCGAAGTCCCTGAGCATTTGCAATCCCAGCAGAACATTCTCAGAGAAAAGTTAACTGACTCAGCTCTGATTCACAAGTAGGCTTCAGATTCTTGGGGTTGGGGAAACACCGAAACCTACACTGTTGTGCAAGGATTTATGTATCTCCAAACGCAAAGTGAGATGAATCAGCCTGCAATATTTTGGAAGCGGTTTTGGGACTCCTTTGGTCTCCCCAAAATTAATTTCTTATTTTGGGTTCTATTGCACAAGAAAATCTTGACATGGGAAAATCTAATAAAAATAATCTATTCTCCTTGACGATGTTACGGTTGGCATTATCCACCCTCCAAATTATTGATCTTAGGGGTTCCTCGTTGAATCGAATCAGGTTCTATCTATTCCAATCTCTGGCATATTTACTAGTCCAGTACCTGATTACTAACTTCTGGGTCTCTGAGCCCCAGACCGCCTACTTCCATGGGGAGGCAAACTGTTTTCCAGTCAACCAATACCCATCTCTGCTTATTCTCAGTACTACCTGAGAGGAATTTTCTCTGGATTGCCCTTATTTTCTTGATGACCGACTTCGGGGCCACAAGAACTAAGAAGAGGTACATTGGCATCACCTAGATCGAATATGTTTTGTATGCAACTACCTATTACACTATGATATTTTTCCTATATAATGAAGAAAGGGAGATATACCAAAAAAAATATGTTACAATTTGGGAGATATACCCAAAACAAAGTGTGTTGCACAAGTGCTACACAGTCCTTGCCTTCTGAGTATCACGCATGTTTTGGAGCTACCATCTGTCAGAGATTTTAGAGGTTGGTTTGTCTACATCAAGATGCCATCTCAAACCATCTTTCATCGAATAGGTGTCAGCCACAAAGGAAACATGACTTTGTGTTACTCAGTTGTTGCGCAACACTGTCAGTTCACTAGCAGCCTTTATGATTTTATGTTGTTTCTATTTTCTTTACTGAGGGTAGATGGCATTCGAAGATACACTCTGTTTCAAATATGTTTTTCTTTTGGATGAAGGCAAATATCCTAGGAAAATTTCCTTTTAACATTTTTTAAAAGGATTTAAACAACCGTGATGTTTATACTTTTCCAGTTTTTTTTTTTATCCTCGCCCTAGATCGAACACGTTTTGTATGCAACTTCCTATTACACTATGATATTTTTCCTATATAATGAATAAATGGAGATATACCCAAAAAAATGTGTTACGGTTTGGGAGATATATCCAAAATAAAGTGTGTTGCGCAGTCCTTTCCTACTGAGTTTCACACATGTTTTGGAGCTGCCAGCTGTTAGAGATTTTAGAGGTTAGTTTGTCACACATCAGGATGCCATCTCAACCCATCTTTCATCGAACAGGTGTCAACCATAAAGGAAAGATGACTTTGTTCTACCCAGTTGTTGTGCAGCACTGTTAGTTCACTTGCAGCTTTTATGATTTTCTATTGTTTCTATTTTCTTTACTGAGGATGGATGAGGTTCGAAGATACACATTGTTTCAAATATGTTTTTCTTTTGGATGAAGGTAAGTATCCTAGGAAATTTTCCTTTTATCATTTTTTAAAAGGATGTAAACAACCATGATGTTTATACTTTTCAAGTTTGTGTTGATCCTCTCCATGGATCAAACATGTTTTGTATGCAATTGCCTATTACACTATGATATTTTTCCTATATAATGAATAAAGGGAGATATACCCAAAAAAAATATGTTATGGTTTGGGAGATATATCCAAAACAAAGTGTGATGCACAGTCCTTGCCTACTGAGTTTCACGCACGTTTTGGAGCTGCCACCTGTAAGATATTTTATAGGTTGGTTTTTCATACATCAGGATGCCATCTCAACCCATATTTCATCGAACATGTGTCAGCCATAAAGGAAATATGACTTTTTTCTACCAAGTTGTTGCACAGCACTATTAGTTCACTGGTAGCTTTTATGATTTTCTATTGCTTCTATTTTCTTTATTGAGGATGGATGAGGTTCGAAGATACACATTGTTTCAAATATGTTTTTCTTTTCGATGAAGGCAAGTATATTAGGAAAGTTTCCTTTTATCATTTTTTAAAAGGATGTAAACAACCATGATGTTTATACTTTTCTAGTTTGTGTTGATCCTCTCCATGGATCGAACATGTTTTGTATGCAACTGCCTATTACGCTGATACTTTGCCTATATAATGAATAAAGGGAGATATACCTAAAAAAATAATGTTATGGTTTGGGAGATATACCCAAAACAAAGTTTGTTGCGCAAGCACTGCATAGTCCTTGCCTATTGAGTTTCACGTATGTTTTGGAGCCAGAGATTTTAGAGGTTGGTTTTTCATACATCAAGATGCCATATCAACCCATCTTTCATCGAACAGGTGTCAACCATAAAGGAAAGATGACTTTGTGCTACCCAGTTGTTGCGCAACACTGTCAATTCACTGACAGCTTTTATGATTTTTTGTTGTTTCTATTTTCTTTACTGAGGATGGATGAGGTTCGAAGATACACATTGTTTCAAATATGTTTTTCTTTTGGATGAAGGTAAGTATCCTAGGAAATTTTCCTTTTATCATTTTTTAAAAGGATGTAAACAACCATGATGTTTATACTTTTCTAGTTTGTGTTGATCCTCTCCATGGATCGAACATGTTTTGTATGCAACTGCCCATTGCACTATGATATTTTTCCTATATAATGAATAAAGGGAGATGTACCCAAAAAAAATATGTTATGGTTTGGGAGATATACCCAAAACAAAGCATGTTGCGCAGTCCTTGCCTACTGAGTTTCATGCATGTTTTGGAGCTGCCAGCTGTCAGATATTTTAGAGGTTGATCTGTCACACATCAGGACGCCATCTCAACCCATATTTCATTGAACACGTGTTAGCCATAAAGGAAATATGAATTTGTTCTACCCAGTTGCTACGGAGCACTATCAGTTCACTGGCAGCTTTTATGATTTTCTGTTGTTTCTATTTTCTTACTGAGGATGGATGAGGTTCAAAGATACACATTGTTTCAAATATGTTTTTCTTTTGGATGAAAGCAAGTATCCTAGGAAATTTTCCTTTTATCATTTTTTAAAAGGTTGTAAACAACCATGATGTTTATACTTTTCCAGTTTGTGTTGATCCTCTCCATAGATCGAACATGTTTTGTATGCAACTACCTATTACACTGATATTTTGCCTAGAAAATGAATAAAGGGATATATACACACAAAAAATATGTTACGGTTTGGGAGATATACCCAAAACAAAGTGTGATGCACAGTCCTTGCCTACTGAGTTTCATGCATGTTTTGAAGCTGCCAGCTGTCAGAAATTTTAGAGGTTGGTTTGTCATACATCAAGATGCCATCTCAACCCATCTTTCATCGAACATTTGTCAGCCATAAAGGAAAGATGACTTTGTGCTACCGAGTTGTTGCGTAGCACTGTCAGTACACTGGAAGCTTTTATGATTTTATGTTGTTTCTATTTTCGAAGATAGACATTGTTTCAAATATGTTTTTATTTTGGATGAAGGAAATATGACTTTGTGCTACCCAGTTGTTGTGTAGCCCTATTAGTTTACCAACAGATTCAAATTAAATGACGAAACATCAGGTAAGTCATAACATTTGTAGGGTCGATGAAAAAATAGACAAATGACTACACTAATCAACCTAACACTTGACATGGACACTGACAGGACCAATGACATGGAAAATGATGTTAGTTTTACGTACCTTGACATGATCCCAAAAATGCTCGAAAAATAGTCTCCATCTGGTTTTTCATCAATAATAGACCACCACATATCCAAAAGTTGCAAATTAAAGAATGAAAGGTCAGACAAGTCATAACATTTATAGTAAAAAAGGACATAACACTACTAGAGTGAAAGAGGTTTCTTATTGTTGTTGTTGTAAAATTCATCAATGTATTTTTATTGATAGCAAAAAGTAGTACATAAGATATTACATTGGGAGCCCTTCATTTCATCATCTGACTTGGAGGATCATGCGTCCACCGGTAATACCATACACATAGCAGAAACTACCATTAGCAAACTTTTGAAAAATTATCTACCTTATAGTGTATTTGGAGGACTGTGGACTATAGACATAGAAAAAGGTAGAGTATTAATACCCTTCTAGCCTGGTCCCTCAGTTCCCAGATACTATTAATACTCCTTCTGCCTTTTGCACATTACTGGAAGAATTTTGTGTTTTCATCTCCCGCCTTGAGCCAAATGGCACTGCTTTGACTCTCCACTCTTCCTCTTGTTTCCCTAAAAATTTGGGTTTCTCCATTTCCAGTTGTATGAGATGATCCTTGGGCTTAGTGGATTAGAAGCCAATGCCATCTGATCCCATCAAATTCTCTTACTCATTATCAATCTTTTTTAATGTCTCTTCTTCATGTTTTTTCTTCTCTCTGGACCATCTTATAGTTAAGCTTTTTAATCTTGACAAGGTGCAGTAGAGTACATGGGAATGCTCATAGTCAAGTATTTGATCACAGTGAATCCAAGCTCTTTTGACCAAAAGGTGGAATTATGGATCCTCCAGCCAGCCAGAGTTGAATTTAAAGGGGGAGTGTGGTTTGAAACTATCCCTTTGAATTTCAAGGTATATGGGGAGTGATCCAAGGATCCTCCCAACCTCACCCATTGTCTAGCCTTATCGATCCTGTCAGCTAACCTAGTCTTGATCAGGAAGCGATCCAGTCTTCTACCCAAAGCAGCCTCCCCAGTCCTTCTGTTTCACCAAGTGGGGAATTTTTTAGGCATGGCCAAATCTAACATGTCAGCAGCATCAATCAAATGCTCAAAGTATACAGATAAGGGGTTTGGAACAACGTTCAACCCCCAAGATTCAGCAAGTCCAATGAAGAAGTTTAAATCTCCTCACATGATAATGTGCCGCCCCTTCATGATGGTGGTGGCCATCCACTTATCCCAGAAATCCTCCCTGTTGTGGAAAGGGCCGTAAACATTGATCATGCAAATGGGCATGTCAAGTCCAATTATAGTGTTTTCAACCCCTAGTGTCCCTTCTCTATCCCACCAGTTACCCACTTTGATATTCCTTTTGTTGAATCCCATTGCACATCCACCTAATCTCCCTCTAGCATCCAGTGTCTGAAAACTCCAATCCTATGGGTCATCCTGTCCCGGATGTGCCCTTCTCCTTCTGGTGTGTCATTTGAGTCCGATGTTCTGATGTCCTCCGGAGGTGGAACCAAATGAGTGATGTCCTCAAAACAACTCGATGCCGCCACAGAAGGGGGCTCCCCTAAATTGGTTGTGTGTGTTAGTTCATCCTCTGCATGATTTATGCCTAAATGTTTGAAACCAAAAGACCCCTCCAAGTTGTCATCATTAGCCCCCAAATCATTCGTTATTAGACCCAAAACATCCGATGTGACTTGGGCTTGTTGCTCCCATAGTCTGAGAACCAACGACGAGGGGGTAGAATATGCTAGAGAGGCCAGTGCCACCGAGAAGGGTTCCGAGTAAACCGCCTCAGCTGTAGGGAAGGATTATGATAAGGCATGTGGAGTATGTGATGAGTCACCAATATCCATATCCACTTGCTCTTTTCCTACGAGGTCTTCTCCCTGAGTCGTCCCACCTGTCCACTAAGGTGTTAACCCAACCCAAATCTGAGATGGTTCGAAGTTTTCGGATAAGTAGTCCAGCTCGTCCTCAATCATCTCTCTGTTTCGAGTGTTCACCTCTATTCTAAGAGAACCTTCTCCTTGTTGCGGAAAACCTTGTCTGTTCCGAGGAGCTGGCTCAACTGCTGCGACTGTCTGTCGTATCTGCTGGGGTCTAGAAGGAAAGCAAGGGTAATAATAATAACCCTATGTCGGGTTGTCAGAAATGTTAATGAAATGCCAAAGCGTGCAACTGCCAGGCTATGGAAGTGAATCACATGACTGTTGGCGACAGACCACCTTAGAAAATCAAGTATTGAGCTCTGAGCAGTATTGCTGGTATGGCGGGTAATAAAAAAACTCCCCAACGTTGTGGCAGAATCATCCCCTGAAACTCTCATCACTAAAATAAACCTATAACCTCTGCCCTGATCCACTATCATTCTAGTCCTGTGTGCAAACAAGCTCCCATGGAGTCTACCGACAAACTACAGTTTGTTACAGGTTAGGGTTTTCGCCATCTCCATTAATATTTTTGTATCTCAACTTAAATCTTTTTTGAATTAGATTTTACAATCACAAATACATTGATTATAAATTATCCACACACGATTAGTTTTTTAACATAGTACTAAAAAATTATAAGACAATTAATTTTTTAATATAAAGTATTATTAAAATATAGTTAATAATTTGTTTATTTTTAATATAGAATATTAAAAAACAATTATTAAATTTTTAGAAAGTATTGAAAATTTAATTATAATTTTCTTAAAATGGAGACTAGGGAAACATTTAATCCTTTTCATCTCAAAAAAAAATTTAATAATAGAAATATGACACTATGAAAATTGATTCTTGACCTAAAATTGGCTTTGACATCAAATGGGTGGGAGGAGGAAGTCATGGAGATTTTCAGGATTAATGAAGTTTTTCATAAAATAGGCGGGAGGACGGAGTCATGGAGATTTTCAGAATTAATGAAGATTTTCATAAAATAGGTGGGAGGAGGGAGTCATGGAGATTTTCAGGATTAATGAACATTTTGGGATTAATGAACATTTTCATAAAATAGGCAAAGGATATACACTCACACATCTACTGTTCATTTATTTATCTTCTTGGACAACTCACTCAGCGATGTGAATGCATTCAGAGACATTCTAGATTCCTTCTGTAATGCTACAGGTATGTCTCGGTTATTGAAGGGTGATTGAAGGAGTGACGGGGCAAACAGAGAGACCGAGATTACCCTCGAACCGTGTTTTAAAAGGTAAATTCATAAACTACATTTCATCAATTGGTTGAAGTTGGTGGTAACTCATTATCCTATCGGGTTCCAATTCTCAAAGAATAATCCAAGTCTCATGTGCTAAGGTCAGTCGAGTAGTGTTGTTTCATGTGCTATCGAAATGGTTATGACCGAGTATCCTGGGCTTTTGGCACTGTATGAAAATTTTTTCTTTCCAACATTCGTGTTTTATGAGCAACGTTCTTGTTTTATAAGCTACGCAAAGAACTGTTGCAAAAAGTTTGTGATATTCATATTGGTTTGTGTAAACAACTTGTCTCAGTAAATTGCTGCATTGTTATTTCTCATATCCTTTGCTCTTTTCCTAGAAACTTAGTTTCATTGTTACACTGCATTTTGGATACATTTTCTCCACATTTTCTCCTCTCTGTTTTAGTCCGTTCACATTGAAATACCCAATTTGGATTCGACCCTATGATCAGTCGTATTGCAGAGCATTAGGATAATGGTTTGTAATCATCATTGTTGGGATGGAGATGGTGTTGAAATCCAGTGCCAGTGCCCGAATAATAAATATTTTCATGAATATCAGAGTTAATGTTGTTTCTCTGATGATAGTGAGGAATTAGGGTCTCTTTGTCCAGGGTTTATTGCTGTGATTTGTTATTTTTCTTTCAACACTGTTCAATTTTGTTTTTTTTTACAAGCTACGCAGAGAGAGATCGAGATTGCAAAGGAAAATTCATCAACCACCAGGCACTGTATCTTTATGAAATTTTTCTTTCTAACATTCGTGTTTTAGCTACTCATCTTGTCAAAGATAGAGCCATGATTTTATTATTCCAAATTTTAATAAGAGACATTTGAATACCATGCATTGTAGCTTGGCAGGCCTCACAGGGTTCAAAATTGTAATTTGAAAATTGTCAGAATAAATCATTTGCGTACCTTGGGGACTTAGTTTTAATATCATGATTACATCACTAGAATTTAGTATGAAATTAAGTTCTTTCCATGTAAATACAAGTAGATGACAACCAATATAACATACACCTTGAATAGAATTGTGAGTTGAAAAACAAATAAAACAACAGAATCGAGTACACATAATGAATACATTAAACTAAGGATATCCCATACTACACATGATGGAAGTATCAACTTTATATTGGCTACCTCTGCCCCTTGAGAAAAATATTCCACATCAATAAATCAAGCTAACCATAGATTCCCATTGTCTTCTTATTTCACCAAAAAAGAAAGGTGTTGAGTTACAAAATGGGTATGTATTTACTATTAAGTTTGCTATCGTTTTCCTTGATTCTTATCTTGTTCATATCTTAATGCGTTAATATATTGAGGAATTATGGTAAGAAATGAAGGAATTGTTTGCAGTTACGATGTAACTCACTCTTACCTTTCTTTGTGCAGGAAAGTGACAAAAGGAATGATTGATGTTCCCTGACGTTGGAGCAGCAGAATCCGACAAGGAAAAGAAGGAACGCATCGATTGCGGATAAAACTGTGAGTAAATCAGAGGAATCAGCACAGAATAGAGAAGTTGTCTTAATTTAGAAATCAGTTGTGAATCCCTCGGGATCTCCCCATCCTGAGGGATCGCATTTACTATTTACTTTTTACCCCTTTATGATTATAAAAGAAAGCGATTGTAGGAAGAAAGGAGAGGAACCTCTATTATTTTTCCAAGTTGTAAGTTTAATTACAGACTGCATCATTGGAGAACGTGATTATACTATAATTTTACTCAAGTTCGATGATTAATATATAATTGAAGTTTCTATTCTCTCGCATTATCTGAAGTAATTCAGCAGTGCTCGCTGGTGGCTAAGGGCCTGGCCTCTGGTGAAGTTAACTTCTTCCTTGTGTTATATTTTCGATTCTGTTAGAGTTTAGTTTGGTTGATAATTCATTGTTTCCGTGAGTTTATTTCCTTAGCTTTTCAGTAATTTCTTGTATCGCAATGATATATGTTCTGTTTATAATTTACATCGTTTCCATTTTATTTAAGTTTGGTTCATTACAGCACAAATCATCTTGACAGTGTATTGTATTGATTTAATCATCTGCAAGAGTTTGATTATTGCTATTAGACTCTCATAAGTGATATTGTTCCTATCTTGATTGCTTTATAAGATTTAGCATAGTTTAGATTGAATCAGCTAAGTAGAGGTGAGTTATTGTTACTGTGCTCTCAACTGATGATGCTATTGTTTGAATCGTTGTATGGTTTGATTTCAATAGAATATTGAGCTGTGATATTTCCTTTAATAATTGCAATTGGAGTTTATTAGATGCTTCCATTTATTATTCGGTCAAGATCTATAATACAATTTAGGAAACATCACTCTTTGAATTAATAGCAGCCACATACTGTGTACACTCTTGAAATAAGTGGACTTGGCCGGATTGATGATTAATGTGGGATAATTAGGAGTTTTAAAAGGCACCTTTTATCAGTCAACATTTTGGCATCGTTGTCGGGGAGAGTGTAGCCATTTTCAAAGAGTGATGTATACCTAATAATTGTTGTTGAGGAAGAACTGGGTATTGAAAACGGAAGGTAAGAACCTACGTAATGAGTGAGTAAAGTTCTTGCTCCTCTACCCGCTTTTCAACACAATTACAGAAAAGTGAAGTAGGTGTTTGATGCTTGTCTGTTGAGAGAGAACTGGGTATTAAAAATGGAAGGTAAGAACCCATGTATAGAGCAAGTAAAATTCCTGCTCCCCTGCCCGCTTTCCAGTAGAACTATTAGGAACCTAAGGTAGAAATAAACATTTGAATTTTTTTCATGAATGACTAAGAAACCTGACAAGGGAAAAATTCTTCCTCCTAAACCTGAAAAATCTAAGGGACCGGTGACCCTTGGACGATCAAATTTTATTGATGAAATCTTTAAAAAATTTGACTCTCAGTCATCAGTGGGACCCCGAATTATTACTGCTAAACGTTCTATTGACTTCCTTCAAACTGCAGAATCACCATCTGTAGCTAATGCTGAGATTCATAGTCAAACCAAAAGGGCTGAGCAGAGTTTTAAAGATACTGAGAACGTACAAGCTTTCCCTCCACAAGAAGGAGATTCTTTCAACCTCCGTGAAGGAGAAGGAGAAACAGGCAAGCCTGAAATTGAATTACCAGAACCTAGATCTCCTGAAATAGTGACTGGACAAAGGATACCCAAACTTCCAGATCAAGGTAGTGCTGTTAAAACTTTTCCAGCCTTCGGTAGGCATCCTAGGAAAAACTCTCTAGCTCTAGAGATCCCTGAAGGATATTGGCATATTTTTTATCAAATGGCTCATAACCAGCAAACTCAAACTTCTACATTGCACTACCTTATTGTTGACACAGCTGTCAATGCTCCCATTAAGGCTATCCCATTACAGAACATTCCTACCTTTCATGGGCTAAATTCATAAGATCTTGATGCATTTCTTTTCGAATTTGATGTCTTATGCAGGGGTTATGATTACACTACCGACCCCCAAAAACTGAAGCTATTCCCCTCTACTTTGAAGGGAGCAGCTCTGCGTTGGTTCATGGGACTTGGTGGAGGCACCATCAATGATTGGGACCAAATGAAAACATCTTTCCTAAAAAAATACCAAGATTATTTCCGAACTAGAGAACTGAAAGATAAAATCTTTCAAATGGTAGCCAAGCCTAGCGAGACTTTAGAAGAATATGTAGAACTTTTCCAATATAATCTGAAAATATCTCCTTATACAAATCTTCCTGATAATGTTCTAAAAACCACACTGATTAGAGTCATGAAAGACCAATGGGTAGAGACGCTAAATATAATGGGTAAATGTGATATTTATCAAGAAAATTATAACGATATTGTAAATTTGTGCGTCAAGTGTTCCAGGGGCAGTTCAAGGCTGAAACCAGTTGGACATGATGCAAACCTCAGAGAGAGTAAAGCTTCGGGAGAAATTATTACACGAAGTGAAATCGGCAATCTGTTAGAGGATTTCAAGACGGATATCCTGGGGACCTTGACAACACAATTGGATGTCATGCAAGCTAAGCAAAATCAGGCTATAGCAGAACAAAACTTGGCTATTTTCTTCCCCCGCTGCAGATAAAAGCACAGTCATAAAGAATTCCCTGTAGATGCGATACGAACATGCTCCATATGCACTAAAGAGCACGCCACGGAAAGCTGCCCATCACTCCCGAGATTAAAATCAGTCTTCAAGGAAGCAGAAGAAGAAGTAGAACCAGCGTATCTGTTGAACCAGCGCCACCAATGGCAAGAACGTCAGACAGGTATGCGCACCGATCAGTCTTCATTTTTTCCTTCCTTGAATATAATTCTCAGCAGTATTCAAGGGCAGCATGGCAGAATCAGCGATCCTTTTTGTCACCTCAAGCATTTTTTATGCCACCATGGCCCAATAAGTGAAATTCAAATAACAATCGTTGGCCCAATTTCCCTTACTTACCACCATTTTGGAAAAACAACCCTTATTCTTCCCAATGGTCCCCTTCCACTTCACAAAATCAGAACTGGCAATCAAATTGGCAAAGAGCTACAAACCAGCCTATGGGAACAGTCCCTCTCCCTCAACCAACTTTACTAGCACCTTACACATTGCAACAGAACCCTCAACCCAACCTACAACCACAGCTCCTAGTCCAGCCCAACCCGAATCCCAACAATAAACCAGTCCAATCCGTACAAATTATGGAAGTACCAGAGCCAGAAATTGAGTTGAGGGAGTGTAATGAAATCGAATTAAGGTATGGATGGATAATTGAATCAGAAAGGGATAAGAATATACAATTAGAAGATCTGTTACCTATAGCACAAACACCTTAAGTAGAGAATACAGTTAAACAAAAAAGCCATGATCAAACTATTACCTCTTCTCCACCATTCCCGGAGAGATTGATTATACCCCGCTCAATAGAATATCCTGATTTTGATCTTCTGGGAGAATTAAAAATCTCTGCGTAAAAATACCTCTCCTCCAAGCTATTTAGGGCATTCTGATTTATGCAAAAACTATTAAGGAATTGTGTACGAAAAATTCAAAGAGGAAAATAAAAATAACCCCAACTGTCCACGTAGTCAGAACTTTGTCTGATTTATTATCAGGCAGAGAGACACCGATAAAATATGAGGACCCAAGAAACCCTATAGTCATGGTACAAATAAATGGATTTTCCTTCCCCAATGCATTAGTTGATTTAGGAGCAGCCATTAATATCCTCACAACAACAACTTGTCAAAAACTTGGCATTACAGCCTTGGATCCAACCACAACCTTGCTGGAATTGGCTGACCGATCGGTTTTCAAACCTGAAGGGACATTACAGGATGTAATGGTGTCTATAGATTCTTGGGAATATCCAGCAGATTTCTTGATCATCAATCCTAGAAACCAGCTAGATGGACATCCTTTAATACTAGGAAGGCCTTGGCTAGCAACTGTCGATGCCTATATCAGTTGCCGGACAATCAGTATGACTATAACTAGGGGAAATGATGTGAAAAATTTGGCTTTATACCCCCCTTCTCAGCTGAGCTTGACTATTATGAAAACCAGGAAACAACCTGCAACATACTTCACAGAAAATATTCGGTCACCATTAACTGTGAGAGATTCCCTTGAATTCAAAAACCAAACTGAAGACGATATTATTAATACTTTTATCAATCATCCTGCCACAGTATCAAGTCTGAAATGTCACATGATCGAAGCATTCCTTGAAAATGAAATTGAAGAAGATCCCCTGAGAGAAATCAATGACCAAACAATCCCTACAACCACTGTTTATAATAGCAAACCTATTGAAATCGAGCCACAGAAAATCCTGAACATTAACAGTAATATGAGTAATGACCAGCAACAAAAACTTACTCAAGTTCTTAGGAAAAATAAAGAGGCTTTTGCTTGGGACTACTCAGATATGAAAGGAATCGACCATCAGATATGCATGCATCACATCTATACTGAGAAAGATGCAAAAACCATTCGACAACCTCAATGTAGATTAAACCCTCACCTAAAAGACATTGTTAAAGAAGAACTTCAAAAACTGTTAGATGTTAATTTTATCTATCTTATATCTGATAGTAAATGGGTTTCTCCATTAGTTGTGGTTCCCCAAAAGAATGGGAAATGGCGAATATGTGTTGACTATAGAGAACTCAACAAGGCAACGCAAAAAGACCACTTTCCCCTTCCATTTATTGATCAGGTCCTAGATACACTGGCAGGGAAGAAATTTTTCTCCTTCCTGGATGGCTTCAATGGCTATAACCAAATCCAAATCGCCCCTGAAGACCAGGATAAGACTACCTTTACCTATCCATGGGGAACATTCACCTACATGGTATTACATTTTGGGCTGTGTAACGCACCTGCCACATTCCAACGAGCCATACTCAGTATTTTCGCAGACTTGATAAATGAATGGTTAGAAGTATACATGGATGATTTCACACCCTATGGAGATGACTTTGAGCAAGCATTACAGACATTGGAAAAATTCCTGGAACAGTGTACTGCTACCAGCCTATGTTTAAGTCATGAAAAGTGCCATATGATGATGACAGAGGGCTTGATCTTGGGTCATTATATCTCAACAGCTGGAATTCAGGTAGATCCGACAAAAATACAGGTAATTCTCTTACTAGCTACTCCCTGCACTCAAACATAGGTACGTATTTTTTTGGGATTTGCTGGATATTATCGTAGATTTATCAAGAATTTTTCACAAATTGTTGCACCATTATATGCCTTAATAGGAAACAGTGATTTCATATGGACTGACAAATGTGACATTGCCTTTACAGATCTAAAATAACTACTATCAACAGCACCAGTTCTATGAGGACCAAACTGAGATATACCATTCCAGATCTCATCAGATGCATCAGACACAGCCATTGGGGCAATTCTTGGACAAGAAGAAGAAAAGAAACCCTACGCTATATATTACATTAGCAAAAACCTAGCCCCTGCTGAATTAAATTACACAGTAACAGAGAAGGAGATTTTAGTCGTTATTTATGCTATTAACTAATTTAGACACTATATAATAGGATACCCTGTGGTTTTGTATATTGATCACTCTGCTATTAAATATTTAGCTAATAAACCTGTTACAAATGGAA
Organism: Pinus albicaulis; assembly: GCA_034641835.2. Taxonomy (NCBI): domain Eukaryota; kingdom Viridiplantae; phylum Streptophyta; class Pinopsida; order Pinales; family Pinaceae; genus Pinus; species Pinus albicaulis. The sequence goes on along the minus strand of CM076570.1, from coordinate 895,413,000 downwards.
GAGTGACACGATGGTTTATCCTTTTGCAGGAATTCGACATAACAATCAAAGATCGACCAGGAAAGGACAATCCGGTAGCAGACTTCCTCTCACGTGTGCCAAAGATAGATGACTCGGCAGTAGTAGAAGACCAGTTCCCTGATGAGCACTTATTTGTTGTAACCGTGAAAACATTGTGGTACGCTGATGTTTCAAACTACCTAGCAGTGGGAAAATTACCCAAGCACCTGATGCCCAGTGAAAGAAAACTAATATTACAACGTAGCACTCGGTTCTCCTAGATCGGAGGATATCTCTTTCATAGACGAACCGATATGCATATTCGAAGGTGCGTCAGGGAAGATGAAATCTTCAACATCTTAAAAGCTTGCCACGATGGGCCTTGCGGTGGACATTTTGCAGACCGTAGGACTGGACATAAAGTCTTACATATGGGCTATTATTGGCCCACCATTTTTAAAGACACTAAGAAGTTTGTCCAAGCATGCGATAGCTGCCAAAGAATGGGCTGCCTTGGATATTCTGACGAGATGCCCCTGAATCCACTGTTAGTCATTGAACCATTCGAACAATGGGCGTTAGATTTCATTGGCCCAATAAACCCATCATCCAATCAAAAGACATATATATTGGTTGCAACGAAGTATGTGACTAAATGGGTGGAGGCGGAAGCATTATCAAGGGCAACAGAGGACTCAGTAATCCACTTTCTTTTCCAAATTTTCGTGCAGTATGGCTTGCCTAGAGAAATAATCACGGATGGAGGGCCACAATTCATAGACCATAATATTGTTGCAACATTAAAGAATCGTCATATCATGCACAGAATCACATCTCCATACCACCCGCAGGAAAACGGCCAGGTAGAAAGTACTAATAAAGTAATCGAAGCAATACTAACAAAGACAGTCGCATCTCATAGACGTGACTGGGCTACCCGATTGCCAGAAGCCCTGTGGGCATATCGCATGACATGGAGAAATACAACATGATACTCCCCATATCAGTTAGTGTTTGGAAAAGAACCTATCTTCCCAATAGAATTTGAAATTCAGACATTGAGGATAGCTCAAGAAGTAGGCTTGGACTTGAATGAAGCACAGATCAACGGGCTACATCAAATCAATGAATTGGATGAAATATGGCTATCAGCTCTGCAGCATACTACACTAATCCAAAAAAAAAGAACGAAATGGCATGATACCCTCATCAAGAAGAAGATCTTCCATGAAAGTGATTGGGTACTTTTATATGATTCTAGGTTCCAGGATTTCCCGGGCAAACTGCAAACCAGATGGTTAGGCCCCTATGAGATACAAGAGGTGCATGATAATGGCACCCTTACATTAACCATCATTGATAGGTCTCGCCACTCTTTTAAAGCAAACGGACATTGAGTACGCCTCTATCACAAACCGCTTACAAGGGAATCCTTTTACCAACAGATACGGGAAGATTCCATAATACAAATTATTGCTGAGGAGGGAAACCCTTCCATAGCACCAGTTCTGTGAAGAAATGTTTTTTTTTCTTAAAACCTGTACATAAATTTAACTTTCTATTCTATTGGATTTGCTTGATAATAGAGTGTACTTTAGTTTTTCTTTTTTCTATTTTTCCTTTGTTGTTCCCTCTAGGGAACAGTTGTTGTTACCTCTAAGGAAAAAAAAATTTGTGTGCATTTTGCTTTGTTGTTCCCTACAGGGAACAGTTGTTTTTCCTTACAGGGAACAGCATTTTTTGTGTGTATTTCGCTTTGTTGTTCCCTACAGGGAACAACAATTTTCGTGTTAATTTTGTTTTTTTGTTCCCTACAGGGAACAGCTGTTGTGCCCTCTATGGAACAGCAGTTTTGGCGTGTATTTTTCTTGATGTTCCCTACATGGAACAACAATTTTTGTGTGTAGATTGCTTTTCTATTCCTTACAGGGAACAGCTGTTGTTCCTTATAAGGAACAACAATTTTTGCGTGCGTTTTCTTTTGTTGTTCCCTATAAGTAACAACATACATTTTTTTCATATTTTCTTTTGTTGTTCCCTATAGAGAACAGCTTTTGTTCCTTTTAAGGAACAACACTTTTTGTGTGGGTTTTTCTTTTGCTATTTCTTTCAAATAATAGCACTTTGTGAATGTTTTTGAGAACATCCTCTTTCTCTTCCTTGCATAATCATCCGTAGACCACCCCAGTTTCACTCTTTATAATTTTCTTAATGGCATGGAAGGTACAATATATATTTAAAGACAACAAATAGGGAGTTCTAGTGGAACAGGAAAATACCATGAATATTGTCATATTTAACAAGATTTCTTTGTGATGATCCAAGAAAAGAAGAAGGAAAAGGACAAAGATATCTATTTCACGTTACCACCCTTATTTCCACTATAAATCAAACTGATTGATCATCTATACCATGCTGGTTCTCCCTTGCCTATATAACTCTCTCTATATATTATCAATAAGATTATGGGTATATATATATTTTTTTATATTGATATGGCAAACTTCTTTCGCCATCCCTACTCTTAAGGAGTGATGAGCCACCCTCTATGTATAAAATGGGGACTAAAAAGAAAAAAGAAAGGAAAAATATATAAATACTCACTAACAATTTTATGATGGAGGATAGGGAGTCTCATCACAAGCCAGCCTACCATGATCATAAGGAAGCAGCAAAGTGGCATTCCCACTATGGCCACCACACTGGGGATATGATCCAATGGATGCTTAAACAAATAAAGTCCTTGGAAACAGGAGGTCTCATCACGAGCCGGCCTGACCACTTTCGCTACTTCCCAGTGAATGGTAATGTGTTCACCTGGTCACCAAGCCAGCACATTAGTCTCTATTATGGACATCATAAGACACTTCACCAATTATACATCGAGGACCATGGTTCCCAAGGGTTAAAAAGCAACTATGTCGAGGCTATGGACGCCTTCGGGCAGCAGAAGCTTTGCTGATGGTATTGAAGCTTTATTTTACATCAATAATTATTATAATACCCTCTTCTTATAAACTTTTTTTATGGAGAGATTATGGTCCTAACATATCTTGAACCTTTATGCATGAATACCTTTTTGTTTTAAATAAATCACAACAATTTAAGTGGAATAATGGCACTAAAGTGTTATTTATTACGCATGCTATCCCTTTTTCTTTATCATATCACATCACGGCAGCCTGTCATTTATTCATAATTCTCGGTATAAGCCTTGATTTCACCACTCCCATATTCTTTGTGATCCTCTCACTAATAAGCATACCTTGCCAATCCATTACCCTTGTACTTCACTGCCAATGCCTTACCCTTTCATTTATTCGGTCATAGGCGACCTATCAATTCAAAGGGGGGCAGGACCTTCAGTGTACTTATGAATGCACTGTCATTTTCTCATTGGATTTTGTAGAATGATAAGACATTCCTTGATCGCAGGGCATGTGGTATGATAACAGTGCTCAATAATGGTATTTATATTTATTTTTTGTTCCATCACTCAGCTCTGTTCATCGCTGTGTTTTTCCTGCTACACTTATCATTTTCATAATTCCAGTGCTATGTGAGGAAGAGCAGTACGCAGAGAACCGCTAATACTGGTTGTTTCTGATGCAGCTAGGGAAATTTTAGCTCATGTCGGGTGGATAACATACTCTAGGAGATTTCAACCACCCAACAATGAAATTTCCATTGAGTTCTTACGCAATTTACAGAATGGAAAATATATGGTAAGGGGTAGGCAAATCACTCTATCAGACGCAGTGATAGCGGAAGTATCCAGGTTACCGGCAGAAGGACCTGTGTGGGTTGATAAGTGGTTGAAGCTGCAGGATGCTATCAAGGCTTTTAGAGATGAATGAAGGGAGCTGGTCAGAAAGGGTAAAGGCATTCGGCCATCTTCTCTTGGAGAGCCATGGAGAGAGCTAGCAAGAATCGTCCAGAACTACATTACATGCGACGGGTGAAAATACGTGGTAAGGTCGCGTCAACTTAAACTCTTAGCAGTTCTAAAACCAAAATGCTCTGTTAATTTACCTGCATATTTGAACTATTTATTGCATGACACCGTTGAAAGGTTAAGATGGTCCCAACACAAAGAAGTCGTAGTAAGCCACCACTGTCTGATCAGGCTGATAGTTAGCTATAACCTTGCGCAGCAACAATCAAGCTGGGATGACCTAATAGTAACTCTCAAGGGTGGTTCAGACCTGCCTGCACTTGAACTAATTCAAAAAAGAAAGAGGAAGACCCTTCCAAGAAACATACCTCAAAAGTGCAAACAATCCAAAAGGTTTAGGTCAAGACTAGGAGTGGTCAAAAATCCTCAAGATAGTACCAGTCAACCTATAGAATTACCTAGCCCAGTAAATGAACAACACTTACATATAGAGTCAGAAGGCTAGGATAACCTTGAATCAAACCATGAGGAAGAAGCATGGCATTCTAGAGATGAAAAAAGAAATGAATCAATACCAAGTATGAGTCCTCAAGGTGATTTTTTGCACGATTTTGAATTGGCCTAGGTCCTGGCTAACATGAATGATTACAGGCAGCCTGAAAGCCTGCTCAATCCTAACTTAGGAGCAACCCAATCTCCTGAAAATGCTAGCGATACCAGAAATCTATCTCCCTCAAAATATGCAAGCCATGAAGAAGAAATCGATGTAGAGGCCATTCAAGAAGCAGTGCACCAATTTGGTGACATGCTTTTGGTAGAAAATAGGCAGGAAAACCTAAGTACAGAAAACATAGGCCAAGGAGAAGAAGTAGAGACAAAGATGCTTCGAGAAGCCGATATTCAATCAGGAGACATGGTCCCCTTAGAACAGAGCTAGGATGAGAAACCAGCCTCTTTAGAGGCAGAAACTATTAATGAGACTGTCAGCAGAATAGCCACTCCTCCGAAATAGTATAGAGACAAATTGAAAAAGCTTAGGAGAGAACAACAGAAGCTGTGAAAAACAGTAAAAAGGCTCAGAAGAAAAATAAAGGAAATCACAGCAGGAAAGGTCCCGGATAAAACCATAGAGACAATAAACACAGTTGTGAAAACAGAATTACAAAGGGAGGGCTACAGGGACTCAAACCGAGCCCATACCCATTCAACCAGTCATCATTAAAGAAGAACATCATGAAATTTTCGTAGATATAGCTACTCAGACAGAGGATGTACCCTCTCACAGCACGGCTACTTAGACAAAGGCTTGGACCTCCCATGATAAAGAGACTCAGACAAGCATACAAGCTAAAGACATCATGACACACAATGACCCCATTGTTCTGAATCTTCAGGAACAATTAACACAGGCCTGGCTCGCGTTAGAACGACTTGAACAAGAATTGTTCCCCAGCATAGATATCAAGCATTGCAGAGACAGCTACATGAAATGAATGTGACAGAGAGCGAGACCTTCGATAGATACAGAAAAGCAAAAGAGAAAATAGAGAAAATCAAGCTCAGATTAGATAGGGTCATAGCTCAGACAGATACTATCTGCTCATTACATACAAATGTCTTAGCATGTACGGCTGCCACCACTACTACGCCTTGTTTTTGTTAGAGCAATACTTGTTGTTGAAAATTAAAGCCGTAAGAGCTGGAAAACCAATTGAATTAAAAACAGTTGAAGATTTTATAGATTGTTGCAAACAACATGGTGTAAAGGTTCAAAGGTTGCTTTGTGAGTTTTACCTGCATAATTTTGTATTAGCGGATGAGGTGGAAAAGAACCCTAACCCTTTTTTGGGAGATATCAAATTCCAGGCCTTTATCTTGTTTGTAGTTAATCAACTTAAATGGTTCAAAGCTCTTAACGCCTTCCAAAGACAAGAGCATAGATTGGATCTTTGGGTAAGAAGTGAGCCCAAGTACCCTTTGGAAATGCTTTCCAACCACAAGAGTCTGATGAAAAAGGAAGAGGTGATTAAAATTTTAGGGCCTATTCATACAGAGATTGTACAAAACAGAGTATCGTATTTTCAATCCATTCGAGAAAGCTCTCTGGCCGCATGCAAGCTTAGGTGGACGATCTCTAATCGTAGTGTGCAGGATAGGGAACCATTTAATTACAAAAATTTTAAAGCAGTTGCAGCCCGTTTTATCACATATAGCAACCTCATTTTAAGAGAAGGACCCTATTGGTTAGGATGTCAGTTTTATATCCCCATCATTTGGTATCCTCCTGAAGGTTACAGGGCTATATATGAATTGCTTGAAGGTAAGGAAGGGCCTGTTTTTGTACTCTTAGCTCAACATCATGGTTTCAGACCAATTTTTGATGCCCCTTCTCCAGCTTACTCATTAACTACACTCCATCAGAATCATTGCTTTTCATGAGGACATGAAACATGGTAAGTAGGGGAGTATGTTGAGTTACAAAATGGGTATGTATTTACTATTAAGTTTGTTATTGTTTTCCTTGATTCTTATCTTATTCATATCTTAATGCATTAATATATTGAGGAATTATAGTAATAAATGAAGGAATTGTTTGCAGTTATGATGTAACTCACTCTTACCTTTCTTTGTGCAAGAAAGTGACAAAAGGAACAACTGTTGTTCCCTGACATTGGAGCAGCAGAATTCGACAAGGAAAAGAAGGAACGCATCGGTTGCGGACAAAGTTGAGAGTAAATCAGAGGAATCAGCACAGAATAGAAAAGTTGTCTTAAGTTAGAAACCAGTTGCAAATCCCTCGGGATCTCCCGATCCTGAGGGATCGCATTTACTATTTACTTTTTACCCCTTTCTGATTATAAAAGAAAGCGATTATAGGAAGAAAGGAGAGGAACCTCTATTATTTTTCAAGTTGTAAGTTTAATTACAGACTGCATCATTGGAGAATGTGATTATACTGTAATGTTACTCAAGTTCGATGATTAATATATAATTGAAGTTTCTATTCTCTCGCATTATCTGAAGTAATTCAGCAGTGCTCACAGGTGGCTAAGGGCCCGACCTCTGGTGAAGTTAACTACTTCCTTGTGTTATATTTCTGATTCTGTTAGAGTTTGGTTTGGTTAACAATTCACTATTTTTGTGAGTTTATTTCCTTAGATGTTCATTACTTTATTGTATCACAATGATATATGTTCTGTTTATAATTTGCATCGTTGCCATTTGATTTAATTTTGATTCATTACAGCGCAAATCATCTAGACAGTGTATTGTATTGATTTAATCATCTGCAAGAGTTTTATTATTGCTATTAGACCCTCAGAAGTGATATTGTTCCTATCTTGATTGCTTTATAAGATTTAGCATAGTTTATATTGAATCAACTAAGTAGAGGTGAGTTATTGTTATTGTGCTCTCAGCTGATGATGCTATTGTTTGAATCGTTGTATGGTTTGATTTCAGTAGAAGATTGAGCTGTGATATTTCCTTTAATAATTGCAATTGGAGTTTATTAGATGTTCCATTTATTATTGTGTCAAGATCTATACTAAAATTTAGGAAACATTACTCTCTAAATTAATAGCAGCCACATACTGTGTACACTCTTGAAATAAGAGGACTTGCTCGGATTGATGATTAATATGGGATAATTAGGAGTTTTAAAAGGCGGCTTTTATCAGTCAACAAAAGGAAAAACCAAATTTGCCAGTATTTCATCATGCTAGACTCTGTCACAAGATGGTAGAGTCCAACTATGACTTACAATACCAACAGAGGCGATAAACCCCAAAATCAGTATTGCAGTACCACACCATCCACATTCAAATTTGGACATTGTCTAACCCTCCATGAAAATTGAGCTATATGGAATTATGTACAGCTATAATGCATATTTCTCAATGTAAATATGCTTGAAATATTGCCTATGATTTATTAAAACTCCACAAAGAATGCTTCTCGTTGAATATGCAAGTATTAATCCAATGACTTACTGAATGTAGATGTCTGCCAGATCTTCCCAGTTTATCAATGAGGAGTATAATTTATTGGTTATCAATATCAAATTGCTTAGTAAAACCTACGATACAATTTCCTTTAAAAAATCAATCCACTTAGAAAATCCATGACATAGCCATACAAATCACAAAGATCATTACCCAAGCCTACCAAGATCTCCTTCACCTCATGACACATTTCCTTTCCAATAATAAATGTAATCTTCCAGATCATAAACTGGCCAAGTTCTTCCTACTATTCTTTTGATTGAGCCTCTTACCCCTCATGTTGTATGAGGCCTTGATCCACATTTAAGACCTACCCAGGCAACCTCCATATGGAGGAGGTTGGCTTGATAGCCATTTTTTTTCTCTTCATTCCTTTTCTTTATTATGAATCATATTTTGAAGTGTTAATTCACATATTTGGGGGCACTTTTGAGGTGTTACTTCACATATTTGGGGGCACCTTTTGAAGCCTTTATCCAGACAGGTTCATGCATATTTTTTTGCTTGAGAGAACAGTTCACATCTCCCTAGGCACAAGCAAATATGTGGAGGTATGCCACATCAACAGGGGCTACAATGAGATAAGCGTCCTGCATTCTTGGCTTCATATGATGTCACACTGTGGTGCTGCATGAATTTAGAGACTTGGCTAGTGGAGCGCTAGGATTACTGGCAGATGCTTTAACAATTGGTTGCATTCCCATTTTTTAGGATCGCTCCACTTTGTGGCACATATTCCAAGGGCATGTTATTCTTATTCCAGGGTACTAATATGGTTTGATGGTATTGGAACATGGATTCATGTCATTTGGCACATGGTTTTGGGTCCCCAAAATTATTTTATGATAAGGGCTCCACCTATCATGAACATTTGTCTAGAGTGCTCTACTTCTATTGGCTTGATTGGAGAAGATATGGTTACTATGCACCTGGACCAATACTCTTTTCACATTTATTTAAGTCTACCTCCTTGAGGAGCTTGTTAGAACAACCAAAGGACCATTATTGCACACTTATTCATGAGATCCATATTTTTGGGGACATTATTGTTCATTAGAGAGAACACCCTACTTGATCATGGTACTTTTAGCACATTTTATCCATCTCTAGGTTGTTGAACCCCTTCACATAGTGGAGTGCTCCATTTATTTTTTGACCATTGGCACATTTTGAGAGATCCCTTGACTAGCACTCTAGAGGAGAACAATGCACAATATTCCAATATGCTCATAACATGGTCAGACAAGCCAATGCTAAGAGGGAATATTGCTTAAGGAAAGGACAAGTGGCATCCCACTTAATTGTCCTGGAACTTTATTATGGATTTTTTACTTATCTTTAGGAGGCTGTTAGGAGATACATTATTTTTATTCACCCTAGGAAATATCACGAATCTAGGATTTCTTAATTATTGTTTCATTGTTGAGGATTTTGAGCTCGATCTATGTATAAGAGAAGTACATTCACTTACCTAAGTTTTGAAAGGAAAATGAATGATTGAGAGTATTTGTTCGTGTAAGGTTTTTCATTTTCAAATCCATATTTCGGTTTCTATTGACTGGAAATTACACTTAAATTCTGTTGTAAAGGGCTTTGATTAAAGGCAAAATCTGCCATCTAAAAAAGGATGTATGTTGAGGTGTTTCCTATGCTTTTCCCTCTCTGATTCTTGTTATTAAATTGGATAATTTATTGCTATAATATAAGTGAAAGGTAGGGTAGATCCTAGTTTATAGAAAGGTCACCTCTTTGTTTCCATGCATATGTACGTGGAGCACCCTTGGAAGGGCCCTCTAGTTAATTTTCTGCAATCTGAAACAACATTCATAGGTAGATCCTAGCATGTTGTAACAACATTATCTCTCATCACCATTCACATATATTCCAACTCTCTAAATATCCTTCGACTCCATTTGTCCTAATTTCATGTTTGGCATTGGTCTTCCTTTTGTATCTACCAACTTCCCATCATCTTTTAACACAATTTCATCGTTACTGCTACTATTACCACCAGTATTATTTGATGTTGTTATTTTGTTTGTTTGACCATCCTCTACTATGGGAGATGACGAAACAAGAGATGTCAGCGCTGACCAGTTATTATGCCTATCATCTTGAAGGGAAAACCAATTTGTATTGTTGAACATCGTCTCTCTCAGAATCAAACCATCCTATTTTCTGCCCATTCTGAGAGAGAAGACAACCACTTCTGCTGACTCATCATCAAAGAAGTCATCCTCGTTGTCTTTACCAATGGCTCCATGAGCCTCTTCCCCATCTTCACTATCAAACATTCCATATTAGAATACTTGACTCAGGTTATTTGCCATTATTGACTTATCATAATCTCTGCCATGAAAATCATCTTCATCACTAGCTATAGTCCGTTTGTGTAATGTTGATCGTATGCATGTCCACTGGACAACATTCCCCACTACATTACATTTTTAAGAAACATTTGTTTCCCAATTAGTCCCCTCGTCGTTTCTCCGCAACAATGACTGTATCAAGATATTATTTATTCCCAACTTAGTAAGCTTGGTTGTTATTCATGTAAAGTGACCAATGTTCCATATTCTTGCTACAACCTTTCATGGTTAAGGTATTTTTGGCTTATTCTGATCAACAGGAACAGTGGGATTTATTTATGTTTCCAAAACACTTCCAATTAAGTTACAATCCTAAAGGAGATGCTTGATAGGAGATGTATTATTGTTCTCTAAGCATGACACTATGATGCTCTCCACTTGATGATGCAAGGAATTGTTAAAAGGATAATAAAAAAGTAGATGTATAATCATTTGAATAGCATCCAACTTCACTAATTCTTGTTGAGCAACTTCATTGCCCATCCTTAGTGGGACTGTAATTAACTCCAATATCTTTAAACAGTGCTTTCCAAGAGGAGGCCAAAGTTCACCATATGTAGTTGGTAATGTGTTTTCATCAGAAGATACATCCAACAACTTCAACAAGTCACCTACATCTGGAGAAAGATATTCATCGTTGTCCCTGTCCAAGTCAAGTTGAAGTGGAAATTCATATTGGTCATTTATCTAGATCATTGTATCTCGCAGGAAATCATAATCAGATCATTTCAACTGAAGTTATAGTACAGGAGGAAAATCAAGGAAAAGAACGCCATTTTTAATGTAGCTGGCACATACAATAGGGCTACCAGTGACTTATTCAGATCTAAGAGTTAAAGTTCCCCCATCAAAACAAGTGGAGTGTTTGAACCAATTCGAGAATATATGTCAATCTCAGAAAGAATCTTATCCTGTTGTATAAAGGCATTAAAACCTCCCATCCTAGATAGGCCATTTGTGAATATGATCTCTGCTAAGTGAATATAGTAATCTCCAGCAGGAAGATCACCAATTATATATGAAAATTTTCCAAACCAAGTTGTTTGATAGACAGATGGGCATTCCTTCTCAACAATTGTCTCATTTGTTTTAACTTTTCAACACATCTCTGCCCATAAAATGTAAATCTTGTTGAAAAGCACTTCCCAGGGAATTTTCAAAGGATGAAAACAAGTTTTTGGAGGGCAATTTGACTGTGCCTTCAATTTCAAATGTAAAAATGATTCATTTTTCTGAAATGGATCTAGTTGGAGATCATCAGCACAATGCACCATATTATGTTGATCGTGAGTGTGCATAGCTCTCTGTAAGTTGCTATCCAACTTAGTATCCTTTTAGGACTACACTTCATTAACAACACTCTCAAGAAGAGATTCTATATTTCCACCAGCTTCGTTTATCAATTCACAAGCTTGTCCTTCAGAACTAGTGAAAGTAGACACTAGGCATTCTTCCTCCTCTATCACCAATTTTTCTTCATCTAATCCCATAAATTTTCCAGTGTACCGAAGCAGCTTCACATCATATTTCCTAAGAATTAATTTACTACTTGTCCCTTGTCACCTCACCTGTGTCTTAAGATATTGGCTACAAACGAGTTATTTTTCTCCCCTCCATTTTCTCATTATTCTTTCTGCAGTCTTCTAACATTCAAAGCTGCAAAAAATTCTTCCACATTTTTCATGTAACTGGGACCCCTCTGTGAATTCAAATTTGATCCACATGAATTTGGGATAATGATGAAAGGTCGTCAAGTAGATATATGCCCGATGCCTTCTCTTCTTATTTGTTTATTTGGACAGTTTTCTTTGTGTGACATATTATCTTTGAATAATGCAGGTGGTTCTGCAATTTCTTCCATGTTTTTAGAATTCTTAATTTCTATCAAAAATTTCCTTGTCCATTTTAACACATGCACCATCAAAATCGTCAGCAACCACCTTTGTAAATTATTATTTTTGACCATGTTTTGTCCCTACTCCATACTCAGTGTTTGAAGAAAATATTTACAAATCACCTACATGCTTCCTTTCTTCTCTTGCTAGATCCTTGTAGGCACTTGTTTGCTTCTTTTATAGCCACACCAAATATTGGAACACAGATAGAATCCCAGGAACTAAAAATCCTCAAAAGATGAATCACTTCCATCTATTATTCTATGATCATCACAGGTCTGAGTTTAAGTAGATAGAAGCCTCACCTGTTAAGGGTGATTTTGATGACAGTTTGGGATTGTTGTGAGGGTGTCATTCTCCTTGAAGCCATCCGCATTATTTTGGGTCACCTACAGCTAAGCCACAGGGCTTAAGAACCCTGTCCTGGAGGCCGAGAACCTACAGCAAGAAAGCCACAATCAGGGCTGCTTTATCATGAGGCTGTGTAGTGGGCTTTGAAGCCTAAAAGAAGGCTTATGGGCTACCAGCATTTGAAGGGACTGGTTTAAGGTAATATGCAGTCTGGTAAAGGTATTTAAGGCTATGAATTGGGTAGTTTTTGACTATTTTTATGCCCTAGTCAGTCCTACCAGAATTGCAGAGAAGACACAACTCCTTAGAGCCTACACCAAACATCAGATTTGCAGCCTTGTTGGAACCATACTCTTGTCTAATGGTAGTGGTATTAAACTTTCTCATTTGAAATTCATTCTGAATTTAAAGTATTGTATTCTCTCTCTACTGAACATTTGACATTAATTATAAGAAGAATTGATAAGGGTTTTCCCCATCTTGGGGTTTTTCCCTGGCTTGAGCCATATTCGTGTGTTCTTCTATCTTGTCTTGTCTTCATATTTTATTACTTATGTTCTTTCATTAGTTACACTTATGATTAATGAGATTGCTAATGGATTAATTAGAAAATGATGTAACTAACCTAAGCTAACAACATGTTAACTCAAAATTAACATGGTACCAAAGCCAGGTGAGGAAAATCCCAAGCTTAAGATATTGCGATCTCTAAGAAGCACCTAAGGAATTTCAGCAGAAGTCGCCTTCAGACCTCTTTGATAGGACAAGTCCGAGTTCAAAAAGGAAAATTTGTGACATTGTCTTAAGGCCTTCTACAAGCCCTAATCAATAAACTTGGGCACAAATTCAAAGAGCAGCTCAGTCATTACAAACAAAAGTTGAAAGTCATCAAGGTATGTTTCAAAACTTATGAGGTGTGTTTTTAAGTGGTTTCAAGATATTTTCAGCAGTATATTTAGCAGTAAAAATTCAAAAGGAGATGTTTCCCTTAAAGATCCTTGCCTGGACTCTGAGGTATCATAGTAACATAAAATAATTTATATGTCAAGAACTCCTAATCCCTTGGCCTAGTGGAGTTAAGACAACTTAGAGTTTGCTATGATCTGAATTCATCAGTACTGTGGAAGATTGAGGAACTTGATTCCTATTCTCTGAAAAATAAGTAAGAAGTATTGTTGGAATTATTATAGTATCACTATAAGAATAAAATTCTAATCCCGACCTCTATTCTACAACAAAACTCTGAGCATTCTTTTGATGTGTGGAGCTCTAGAAATAGTGAACTTATCCTACAATTATGACATCAAAGCACAAGCCTAATATCTAGTGATTCCAACTCCATTTGGAGGTCATAAGGCCGTTGATCTCTACAAGACTGAGCTCCAATTTTCACCACCTTCTGTGATCTTCATCACAAAACAGCGAAATCTTTTGGTAAAATTGCCCTTGTTTCAAGACACTACATGTCAATGAAAGGTCTGGCTCAGATCTTGTTTTTAAGACCTTCATTCTTGTGGCCCTCTTAGGGCACGACTCCAAACAAATCTCTGCAATATTCTGTGATTAAAGTGCCACAAGAAGATCAAAAGGCTCAGGAAGTAAGAGGACAACAAAGTTGAATAGAACCTTGGTTCCTCCTTTACAACGAAGACCTACTCTTCCTATGCAAACTTGTGCAACTCCATTTGAAGGGCAACCTAATCTCAGTTGTAGACAAAGTGTAAAGCAACTACCGATGTCAAAAAATTATTTTTTTTTTCTTTAGGCCTTGTTCTTACTAAGAAGTTTTAGTCTTGAAGCTTGCAGACCTAACGCAATCAACCTGAATTATGGAAGTCTGATACATATGTTACAGTGATATCTAACAGATCACTATGTGCAAATTCAAGTCGTAAAAGTGTTGTGTAACGGAGATAGCCTTTGTCACATATATATACATATATCTTCTTCGGAAATTGCCTACAAGCCAACCTACATAGCATATTGAGCTCGGTGACAAGCACTATGTAAGCATCTATGTTCAATAGAAATCTGGAATAACTTAAGAAGCCTGTGGAGGATATCTATATTTCTTCGAGCGAAATTTCAGCCCTCTTAAAGATATTCTGAACAGTTTTATTTTTGTTTTTAAATTAATAACAAATCTACATACATCGATCCAGTGACCAAGAATCTGACCTGGAATACACTCTTAGTATGGTTTTCATAAAAATTATGATGAGATCCATGTGATGTGTTGATCAGATGTTTGGGCCTTGATTTGTCCATAACGCAGTGAATCATATCCTAATCAGTTGTGCATGATGATGATAGAAAAATAATTGAAGTGCATTATGACCTTTCTAAAACTTTTGGGAGCCTTTTTTGAACTTGCCAAGGTTCTTATCAGCATCCCTTTTACCTAGAATGCATCCATGTGCTAAGGATTATGTCTGTGGAGATTTTCTCTCTAAGAAAGACTTGGGATTGTTCATTATATTGTTGTGTATGAACATATTTACAACCAGTGAACAGAGTAATAACACTGCATGACTAACGAAGTTTATATATATATATATCAATGTTGGAGTATATTGGGGATGACAGTTTAATTCAGAGGCTTGGTATCTATGTCATGATAATGTAGTTCTTTTGCATTAATTCTTGGAAGGATTGATACTTATCATATTAAGGCAGGTCTATTTTCATCATCAAGAAAATATCGCAGTTAAGATATATGGACAGAGACAGTTGAATACTCCAAGTTCTGAAGGGAATTTCTAGTTTGTCACTACAAATTATTAAGAGCTTAATCATAGATTATAGTTCTAAAATGCATATCAGTTCCAAATATATTACAATCCATGACTTGAAGGATTTAGTTCTCAAATACCTTAGTATGTTCTTCAATGATCTAATTGGAAAATTGAAAAACATCAGTATGAATATTTTGTAGAATACGTAATGGTTTCTACATAAGTTGCAGAGCTAAATTTAGCACGAGATATTTACAAAAGGTATATTGAGCAAAAGTGGAGGAAGTTTCTATTGATGCTAACAACCTTGTATTGCAGACCGACAGGGTCAGCAAATCATTTTGTTGATTATTTATGCATTGATTATGAGCATAGAAGGATCCATAACAAAATATAGGACAGGTTTCTAGTGGCTCGATGTTTATGTTCTGGGAAGTTCAATCTCACTACATTTAGAGGGACCTATGGACAATCCATCATAATTGGATTACTCGGACGCAACTAATGATGAAGTCTGCATATCTATCTGAAGCAAGGCTTCAGAGGGAGACTTAGAGATGACTATGACCCAAGCAGTATGACCGGAAAAGTAGCTAAGACTTGGGGAGCAGTGATTGAAAATGAAGTTTTAATAATGTTTGTTATAATTCTTTCATAGCCTGATGAAATGGAAAAACCACTAATCCCTGGTTTTCCTATGCCTCATTTATTGATAGCTGCTCAGATATTCTGATATTGTATCAGTTAGCAGAATGATGGTACATTACTTGACTTTGTTGCTTTGAGAGCTTCATTAAAGATGAATGCATGACTTACTATGAAGCCACTCTATTGAAAAAGATATTCAGTGAGCCATTTGTGCACTTCGTCATTGCAAAAGAATATTCTGAGAATCCAGTATTTCACATACCTCTCCATATAGTAGAACAAAGGACATTCCTATCGTAAGACATTTTTTTAGCAAACATATCTCATGATGAGTAGGTTGTCTGATGGACATTGTGCTCCCTGAAAAGACCAGTTTAGGCTGTGGTATTCCCGAGTACGAAGGAGTAAGAAAAATTGCAAAGGATTACTAAGTACTATCAAAGTCTTTGTTCTAAATGAATATGTTTTCTATACATTTGTACGCTGCTGAATGGAGTGATGAGGCTCCCATTGATCCAGTTTTTATTTCCAGGAAGCAACTTGGCACTATTCCCTATATGAAGGTATTCTTGGTTGAAGAATTGAGCTATGGGAACTCCTGGGGTCTTGGGGTACTTATTGAGTTATATCCGACCATAGAGTGAGTGGTTCACAGTCTCCTAATGGTGCGCTATGTACAAGGTGAGTGGTTCACATTCCCTGTGATACCCCATGATGGTTGACATGAGTGTAGGGTAAGTGGTTCACCTTCCCCTACGTCTGCGAACATATGTGTGTAGGGTGAGTGGTTCACCTTCCCCTACAGTTAATGACATGCATAGGATGAGTGGTTCACCTTCTCCTATGGAATATGAACAAGATGAGTGGTTCACCTTCTCCTGCGAGTACCCTAGTGAGAGATGCATATAGGCATCTGTTGACATGTCGATGGGACGTGATTCATCCTTTCCCCACATGTATGATGCTCATTCCTATGATTGATGGATGACATGTCAATGGGATGTGGTTCGTCCTTTCCTCACATGTAGGATTATTCCTACTATTGTTGGTTTGCATGCGTGTAGGACGTGGTTCTTCCTTTCCCTACTCTCAGTGTTTTGCATGCCAGTAGGAGGTGGTTCATCCTTTCCCTACGATGATTGCGATGTGTGACTGTAGGAAGTGGTTCATCCTTTCCTTACGTGTGATTATGATTTGTGTTTGTAGGATGTGGTTTCACTGTTCCCTACGAGTGGTTGTGAGTAGGATGTGATATGTTCTTTCCCTGCTGATGTTCTTGCATCATCCTACCCATGAAGTCTGGGACACATGGTAAGTACCTCTCATTTGGCCAATGAGTTGGGAAATGAGGATAGGGACCATAGCACTACCGATGGACGCATCATGTACTGTCGTACTCTCTATGTTAGGATTTATGGTGTTCAAAAAACTGATCTGGGACCAATTGAGGTTCTACCTCCGAACTAACTTTTGTCAGTAAAGAGTGGCAAGGTCTTGTGACTCACTTTCGATCAATTCTTATTTATTATTCATATAAGTGTGCAGCAAATCAGAGATTAGATTCAGAGATGGTTGATGATGGATGGATTGGCAGTTTTAATTCTCCCTAGTTGAGAGGGAGTGTTAAAATTGGAAACTAGAGCCAAATTCCCTTTGGATCGATCCTATGAGGAAGATGATTGCGGCATTGGATTCCTCTTTTCGAGAGGATCAAAATCGACCTAAAGATCACTAAATTTGGATAAGGAAAGGTATTCATTCACTCAAATGAAATTTCATAAGGCATGACCTTATTTAGGCGAGAAAATTTGAAAATTGAAAATTTGAATTTCCCTCCTCGAGTAATCAAGTCGCCCTACCCAAGAAGGATATAAATAACCTATCCTAGGCACTTTGATATTCATTCTTCTCTCTGAAGTAGTTGCAGAAGAAGGTAAGTTTCCAATGAAGGAGATGAAGGCAAGGTTGGGTTCAATTTAGTCATCTTCAAGGGCAGAGTTCAACAGGATGGAGGACGAGATTGGTTTGGGCATATTTATGATTTGTCTTAGGCATTTTATCTTCATCACAGGTTTGATTTCAAGTAGATATAAGTCGCACCTGTTAAGGGTGATTTTGATGATATTTTGGGATCGTTGTGAAGGTGTCATTCTCCTTGAAGCCATCTGCGCTAGTTTGGGTCACCTACAGCTAGGCCACAGGGCTTAAGAACCCTGTCCTGGAGGCCGAGAACCTACAACAAGAAAGCCACAGTCAGGACTGCTTTATCATGAGGCTGTGTAGTGGGTTTTGAAGCCTAGAAGAAGGCTTATGAGCTACCAGCATTTGAAGGGACTGGTTGAAGGTATTTAAGGTTGTGAATGGGGTAGTTGTTGACTGTGTTTACGCCCTATTCAGTCCCACCATAATTGCAGAGAAGACACAAGTCCTTGGAGCCTACACCAAACATCATATTTTCAGCCTTGTTGGAACCATCCTCTTGTCTAAGGGCAGTCGTATTAAACTTTCTCATTTTAAATTCATTCTGACTTTGAAGTTTTGTATTCTCTCCCTCTGCTAAACATTTGACATTAATTATAAAAAGAATTGATAAGGGTTTTCCCCATCTTGGGGTTTTTCCCTGGCTTGAGCCATATTCGTGTGTTCTTCTGTCTTGGCCTATCTTCAACTTTTATTACTTATGTTCTTTCATTAGTTACACTTATGATTGATGAGATTGCTAATGGATTAATGGGAAAATGATGTAACTAAACTAAGGTAACAACATGTTAACTAAAAATTAACAAGATGCCACATGGGAAAACAAGCAGAGTTTGCAGCACCCAGTTTTACAGTTGCTTGCGGATAAGCAAAATTTGGGAGGGGAGAACTGTAATATCCCTTCCTAAATATTTTTTTCAATAGTACCACAAATTTTATTTTTTCCTAATTTCGGGGGCCTAAGATAATTTTGGAGAGGAAACATACGACAAGGGGGTCAAAATTTTTTCCTTGGTGGAATGTGGGGGCCACCTCCCCAACTAATATGCACTCCTTGAGGAGAGAGAAATTGTATGGCCAAGGGAAGAGGTTTGAATTACTTAGTGAGGGGCCCACATGGAGGAAATGAACATAAAGTATAAATAGGAGAGAGGAAGCAACATTTGAGACCTTTTGATAATTTTACAATTGAAGTGTTGCTCTAGATGTTTAGCAGAGTTACATAGTGTTGTTCAACACAAGAGTTTCCCAAGGAGGAAGCTCAACCTTTCTTTGATGGACTCTGAGTACCACCCTAGGAAGGATTCTCCATAAGTTTCAGGAGTTGGAGAGAGGGACACGCACATAGTACGGTTTCTGGGAAACTAAGACGCAGTTCAAGAGGCCACATAGAGAGTTGAGGAGGAAGAGCTAGAGTTGGGAGCAATAGCATTGTCGAAGTAATTTTTGGTCAATTCTATAAAAAAGGATGAAGATTTGCAAGGGTAGAATTCAAGACACAACATCAAAATGATTTTCCAGAGGAGAAACTACGTCATCCTACCTAGAAACTACGCAATCATTGTGGAGGCACAATTGTGGGGTGGCTTGTGAAGGGATTTTGAGAGTTGGGTTTCTTGGGGTCGGTTTGGGGTGCAATTAAGAAGAATTTTCTAGCCATTTTGGGACATTCATTCCAGCATCATTCATAGTTCTAGTCTTTCTGCACTTAGAGGAGGGTCAAGGAATTTGGGACCATTTTTGGAGCATCAAAACCGGGGAAAACCCTTTCTGGTTTTTTGACAAGGATTCTATGACTAATTTATCATAATTTTCTTAGCAATTAGTGTTGAGATTTTTGAGTGTTGGGGTAGCATCGGATGTGCTCTAGCTCCCAAAATTTGTGTAGGGACTAGAGTACATGAGATATCCAAGACCCAGAAAGGAATTTGATAAATTCCATCCAGTTTAAGAGATAATTAACTAAATAATATTTTTAATTAAGGACCCTAAGTCCGACTTAGGAAAATTAAAATATTAAAGGTAATTAATTTAAACATGTGATGGAAATGACTTAAGTCACACGGATCAAACTTTATTTTAATCTTAGCTATCATTTCAAGATTAGATCACAGTTGTTGGTTTCCCAACAAGAAAAGTATAAAGGAAAGTCTTGGGGTCAGTTTGAGAACACAAATGGAGGCAGAGCACTAAGACTAAGCTGTAATTCTAGGGCGTGGTTTGCTAAGAATTTCCAAAACTGTTTCAGCTGCAGCGAGGGTTAGTATTGGTGAGAAGGATGATCTGATACTAGGCCAAGAGTCAGCAAAAGGCAGAGAAGCAGCAGTCAGAGCAGTGCAGAGGGAGCAGCAGTTGCGCAGCACAGAGGGAGTAGTAGCTACGTAGCGGAGAGGGCTCAGTGCTACGCAGGGGCTATGCAAGCCGAGAAAGGGAAACAGGAGGCCATCAGGGCTTACGCAGGCCCAACTATGGCATCACGGGGACAACATAACCCAGTCTGGGGTTACGCAGGCCTCTCCTGAGCAGCGCAGAGGCACACACAGGCTAGCAGAGCTGACGTAGAGGGCTTCAGAGCTACGCTAGGGTTTCTGAAGACATAAAATGGTTGAGTTCTGTAAATCCCGTTTGAGGGTGTGAATCAGTCCAGTTTTCTGTCTCCGAAACAGAGGTATTGCTACAGATTTTTTCTCTTTCAGGTTAACCAGTAAGGTGCCTAGATTTTTTGTACTTAGAATCTACTTAATAATAAAAACCCTCCGGCAGCTAGAAGACCAGTTTTCTCGCATTGGGTTTTTTCAAGGACAATTTTCTGGAAAATCTTGTGTGTCACTTTGTCTATGTGCATGTATTCAATTTAGATCTGGATCTGTGTAGGCCGTTAAAGTGTTTACTTCGATGTTAATACTGAACATTTCATATTAATAACTTGTATAAGTAGGAGAAGTAAATCATGATTTAACAGTAGGGTTTCTGCATTAGTAATATTCAGAAATTTTCACAGTTAGGAGGGGGCTAATCAAGGTATCAACACAACCAACAATGCAAAAATCACAAGGCCAATGCAGAGTTTTAGTGGGAAAATTCCAGCAATAGTTTGGCATTGATAAAACATCCACCTAAGGCTTCTAGCTTGCCTTGTGAAAGCCAGGGTGCGCATTTTTTTTATATACTGTACTCCAACAATATCTTATAATAAAATTTTCCCATTTTGGTGTGTTTGGAGCATTTCTGTTTTATGGCATTTGCTGAAAAATATTTGTGTTGGGTTTATTGCATGTTTTTGTTATCACTGTTAATTTTTCCATTAGGAATATTACACCTTGAGAGGCTTGATCAACATATCAAGTCAGATTTGAAACAAAAGTAAACTAATCCTTGTAGATTGAAGGACATTCTTTAAAGCACACATGAAGAGCCTAGGAGACACCTTCATTGAATGATAAAATGATAACATACTTTGAGCATATTTTGAGTTGACAGTAGAGTGCATTCATGATGACATTAATTGAGCATTCTTAAAGCCTTTGTTGAAACAACAATCACTCTTGAAGCATAGTTGAAGACCACCACTTGAAGACTTGTTTTGTTGAAGCAATCACCCTTGGAGTATAGTTGAAGACCAACACTTAAAGACTTGTTTTGCTGTAGTCATCCTTGGAGCATAGCTGAAGATCAACACTTGACATGTTTTGTTGGTGCAACCATAAAAGTTTTGTTGAAGCAGACATGAAGTTTTTGTAGAGGTAGATTTGAGAGCACTTTCCAGACCTATCTTGGATACATTTTTTAGAAGTATTTTAATTTTTTTATGGAGGCTTGAAGAAGTATTGAAGTCACCTTAAGGGATTGAAGCAAATTAAGAGGGTTGGATCAGTAGAGGATTGGAGTCATAGTACAAGGTTGGAGCTTGGATTTGTAGTTGAATATTAGAGTCCTCATTCAGTGTTCAAGCCTTGAAGGAGTTAAAGACTTTTTTGTACAAGTTGGAGCTTGGTTTTTTAGAGACCTCAAATTCATTAATAAAATTATTTTCTTGTTACACATCTTGTGTTTTGGTTTCATTAGTGATTTTAACTAGCATAATATAACAATTGTAAAGAAATATTGATTCAATCCCCCTCTCAATATTTCCAACACTAGCACACCTTACATTTTTTCCACCTTGCAATATTTTTATTGACATGCTAGAAGGAATTTTCACAATGCAATGTTATTGTTGGTAATATGGTTGTTTATGATAGAATGAAATCTAACATGTGTTAGAGTTCCTTCACCTTGGAATGTTATTACTAGCAATGTGCTTGTGTTTGTGTTAAAAAGAAATATAGCATGCACTAGATTTCTTTTGGCATGCAATGTTGTTGTTGGTAGTATGCTTGTATTTGTGCTACATGTAAAGCTAACACTCGTTAAATTTCTTTCACCTTGCAATGTTGTTATTGTAAAAATTCTAGTGTTTTGGCTAGAAACTATGCTAGATTTCTTTTGCTTTGCAGTATTGTTGTTGTATATCTGGTTGTTTATGATAGAAGGAAATCTAACACATGTTAGATTTCCTTCACCTTGGCAATGTTATTGGAAATGTGCTTCTGTTTGGGCTAGAAGTTGTGCTAGATTTCTTTTGCTCTACAATATTGTTGTTGTCAATTTGTTTGTTTATTATAGAAGGAAATCTAGCATGTGTTAGATTTCCTTCACCTTGGAAATGTGCTTGTGTTTGTGTTAGAAGGAAATATAAAATGTGTTAGGTTTCTTTTGGCATGAAATATTGTTGTTGGTAGTATGCTTGTATTTGTGCTACATGTAAAGCTAACATGCATTAAATTTCTTTTACCTTGTGATGTTGTTATTGGAAATGTGCTTGTGTTTGTGATAGAAGTTGTTCTAGATATATTTTTCCATTCAATGGTGTTGTTGGCAATATGCTTTTGTTTATGTTGGAAGCAAATCTAACATGCTAGATTTCTTTCACCCTACAATGTTGTTGTGTGCTTGTGTTTGTGCTATGCGTAAATCTAACACATGTTAGATTTTCTTCACCTTGCAATGTTTTTATTGCCAACATGCTTCAATTTTGGCTTGAAATAAATCTGGCATGCGCTACATTTATTTTTCACTGCAATGTGATTGTTGACATTATGCTTTTGTTTGCGCTAGAAGTAAATCTACCATGTGCTAGATTTCTTTTATCTAGAAATGTTGTAATGTGTTTGTGTTTGTACTAGAAAGGAATCTATCATACGTTAGATTTCTTTCACCCTTCTATGAGTTTATTGACAATGTGTTTGTATATGCGTTAGAAGTAAATCTAGTGTGCACTAGATTTCTTTCACATTGCAATGTTGTTGTTGGCAATTCAATTGTTTGTGCTAGAAGGAAATCTAGTATGCGCCATATTTCCTTCACCACAATGATGTTATTGGAAATGTGCTTGTGATTGTGCTAAAATGAAATCTATCATGTGCTAGATTTATTTTTCCGTATAATTTTGTTGGTAATATGTTTGTGTTCATGCTATAACAAAATCTGGCATGCGCTAGATTCTTAAGCCCTACAATGTTATGTGTTTGTGTTTGTGCTAGAAAGAAATCTACCACACCGGATTTATTTTGTCTTGCATAAGGTATTTTTGACAATATGCTTGTTTGTTCTAGAAGAAAATCTAATATGCGTTATGTTTATTTCACCCTACAATATTGTTATGTGCTTTTGTTTGGGAGAGAAGGAAATCTAGCATGTGTTAGATTTCATTCACCTTGCAATGTTGTTATTGGTGACATGTTTGTGTTTGAGATAAAAGTACAAATATCATGTTAGATCTAATTCACCTTGCAATATTGTGATTGGAAATATGCTTATGTTTGTGATAGAAGAAAATATAACATGATATAGATTTCATTTACCCTACAATATTGATGTTGCCAATATGTTTGTGTATGGTGGGAGGAATTCTAGCATGCACCTAATTTTTTTTGCAATGTAATATTGGTCTTAGAAACATGCTTATGTTTGTTCTAGAATAAAATCTAGTATGCAATAGATTTGTTTCGCAATGCAATATTGTTGTTGGCAACCTGCTTGTATTTGTGCTAGAATGAAATATAACCCGCATTGTATTTCTTTTGCAATGCAATATTGTTGGAAATGTGCTTGTGCTTGTGCAGAAGGAATTCTATCATGCATTGGATTTCGTTTTCAGTAAAATGTTATTGTTGGCAATGTGCTAGAAGTAAATGAAACATAGGTTATATATCTTCCACCCTGCAATGTTGTTTTTGGCAATGTGATTTTTTTTGTGCTAGAAGGAACTCTAGAATGTGTAAGATTTATTTTAATTTGAAATTTTTTTGTGAGTAACATGCTTCTATTTACACTAGAAAAAAATTTAGCATGTGGTGGATTTCAAACTCCTTACAAAATTGTTGTTGGAAATGTGCTTGTGTTTGTGCTAGAAGGAATCTATCATGTGCTAGATTTATTTGACCATGTAACTTTTCTTCTAGCAATATGCTTATGTTTTTAGTAGAAGGAATGATATTGATTGTTAGCTTTCATTTAAGGTGCAATTTTGTTGTTCGAAATGGGATTCTACTTGTGATAGAAGGAAAGCTAGCACACATTATATTTCCTTCATAATGTAATGTTGTTATTAGAAATATGTATGTTTTTATGCTAAAGGAAGGTTATAATGTGTTAAATTTCCATCATCTTGCAATGCTATTGTTGAAAATGTGTTTGTGTTTGTGGTAGAAGTAAATCTTGCATCCGTTGAATTTTTTTCGCAGTGCAACATTATTGTGGAAATGTGCCTGTATTTGTGTTAGGAGTTATAGAATGCACTAGATTTATTCGTTCTTGTTCCGAAAGGAAAACTATCAAGATTTCACCCTCACCAAGGTTAGTGCTCTAAAATTATTCTTGGCAGTGCGTTTGTGATTATGCAAGAAGGATACCTAGTGATTTCTAGCTTTCTTCTAGACACCATTACACTTATGCAACCAATGCTCTAGGGGTGAAATTGTCTCAATAATCATAATGGTTAGAGTTATAGCTTTTGATGTGCCCTTTTATTGAATTTGGAACAATTTATGGAGATCAATGATAGTGCAAAAGAATTGTTTTTAGATATATGTTGTTGTTGGCACTACATTTGTGCTTGAGTTGGAAGGAAAGATAATGGTATAGCTTTCCTTTTGGCACAAATACAATAACCCAATCATAATTATTTGATCCATGGAGAATAATGTGATCTTGGTATAATTTTTAAGTTTATGAATAAATGTATTATTGAGGTATACTATATTTTGCTTCCAATGCAAATGTATGCAACTTTAAAGTATCAAACATAATTTTTTAACATGTATTGTTTTTTTCTCTATTTTGTTGTATATTTATGAACTTCCAAAAACAATTTCACTAATGTTTGGATGCATAAGATAAGACTCTTCCTCATCAACATAAAAATCTGGGAAAACTCAAATCTACACTTTTCGAGGACCTAAATTTAACATCCCTTTGTATCCATCCTCAATAGTATGTCCTTAAATGTGTATAGATACGGAGTGCTAACATTGGAACTAAATATTTGTAAAATGTGATTTATTTTCTTTTAGAATAAAAATGAGAATTATCTATTATTTATAGTACCGAAAATTTTATTTGGAAAACCTCTAGTTTGCCTTTTGATTATCAAGTTCAAACATCAAACATCCTCTCTAAGTGAATACAACTTCTCATTTTCATGGGGCTTTTAAACATCTTATGTAGCATCAATTTCAGAATTTCATAGATTTTACAATGGACCATGTTTTGGTTCTTCAACTTCTACATATTTCTTGTGATCATTATTCATACACATACATTAAGACTACAAGTGTCATTTCTGAAGTTAAATAGGAACTTGGTGGTTTAATATGAGCTTATATTTGTCATTCAAAACTTTTATTTAGAAGAAAACCTCTAGTTTGGATTTTGATTATCAAGTTAAAACATAAACATCCTCACTAAGTGAAAAAATAATTTCTCCTTTTCATGGGGCTTTTAGACATCTTATGTAGCATCAATCTTGGAATTTCTTAGATTTTACAATGGACCATGTTTTGGTTCTTCAACTTCTACAAATTTCTTATGATCATTATTCATACACATGCATTACGACTACAAGTGTCATTTTTGAAGTTAAATAGGAACTTGGTGGTTTGTTATGAGCTTATATTTGTCATTCTATGATAATACCTACATCTCTAATTGCATGGTCTTCATATAGGTTTTTTGTGCAATTTGCATGTAAAGTACTTTTTTCTAGTAGGCACTAGATGGTGGGGAACAATGTTTCATTACGTACAATATGACTACCATATTATTTAAATTATTGCATTTATATTACTTTTTTAAAGTTGTATGTTTTTGCAAAAATATAAAATCACACTTTACATGGTTCAGCCTTTTAATTACAATTTATGGTTTAATTGTTGTTACAGAATTGGTACAAGCTACAATGGAAAATATAGCAAAAGTGTACTTTGTTGATCTCCTTATTAATGATCAAGTCTTTAATCTAGGAAGGGTCGAATCTACAGAGTCTGGAACTTATTATGTCGAAGAAAATTTTAATGCATGTTATGTTGCAATTTTGATAATTGATGTCACTCAACCACATTTGATTGAGGATGTTGATGAAGGGGACATACATCCATGGAATATCACGGATTTGAGGCACAACATAGGTAAATCAAAATATTAAAGCATGTGTTCAAATATTATTGATAGTATAATACTTTTTTTTTGAGTAAATACTAACCTTATTTACATTCATTTATAGGTGCAAATGTTCTTCTAAATTTCTATCGGAGAAAAGGTAGATCTTCTGCAACATGGAGTGAAGGTTGGTGAGGGCTCCGTATTCAATACAGAGCTTGGGCATAAAGTGCATGGAAAAATGGTAAAGAAAGGGTGCATAGAGGTTAAAATTGAGAAGGTTTTAAAACATGATGTTTCTCTACCAAATCCAACAGGATTTGAGCATACACTAGGGGGTGCATTGGAATCTTATGAGATTTGGCCAAAATCAGATTTGGAACCTCATTGTCATGATCATGCCATAAATATTTCCCAAGATAGGGTTAAATTCATATGTAAAATGGTTTCTCTTACACATGAATGCATGGGAACAAGCATGTGCATTTCCAAAGGAATGCTAGTTAATGACTGCGAGGATGACATTGTTGAAGGTGAAACACTAGGTGAAATGGACTTTGGTGTTTTTTTGGAAGAGATAGATGGGAATTGTGAAATATGCAGAATTGGGGAAAATTCTATACATTGTTTGGTTAGATGGCCAATAAATAAGTTGGTGGACAACAAAGGTGTGATATTAAGGGTTAGTTCAAGGAGCCACCCAAGGAAATGGTGTTATGGGATGTTATAGAAAACAAAAATCCCTTAAACAAATGAGATGAGAATCTTTGTAATAAAAAAGATATAAAATCAATTGATATGCATGTAACAAGGCCATATAGAAGGAATAAACGAGTTATGGCTACAACAAAAATTTCAAAATTTCAAACAAATATAGATGAAGAGAAAGAAATTCGACTTTTGGCAGCAGATGTATGTTGTAGAAAAGATTGTCTTCAACATGTGGATAGGAAGGCCATTGCAGGTGCTATAAGGGGTATGAGACAAATAAATAAAAATGGTATTAGGGAATTTGTCTTGAATTCTCTCATGTCAAACACAGTCATGTCAAGGAGCCATGGCCATGGCCTACCACCTATTGCTAGAAATGTAAAGGACATGAGATTTAATGGGAATATTATTTGTAAGAAAGCATGGTATAAGATACATAAGATTCCTCAAAGCACATTCTATAACTACCAACAATATTTCCAAAATGGACAGATCAAATCTATTCATGGTAACACCTACACATGCAAAGCACGAGGACACACCGTGGCAGTCATAGAAGTATTGCACAAAATTGTAATGGATAATTCAGATTTTTCACCAAACCAAACACGTCAAGTTGAAGAAGATGGGTCATTTTCTCCTTTAATATTGCTTCCTTCGACTTACACACAAAATTCTTTGTTAAAAGAGATCTATGAGGCTCTTCAAAAGCTCAATTACCCATCAATATCATAGTCAACAATGAGCAAGATATGGAATACTAAGTTTCGAGATGTGGCATTTTCAAAAAACATCAACTTCAGTAAATGTTGTGAATGTATTGTGTGGAAAGCACAGATGAATTCAGTGATTACAAAAGAGATGGAAGAAAAGGCACGAGGTATGTTGAAAAAACATAACAATATTGTTATGTGTGGAAGATATTGCTACTATGCCCATGGAATTATGTCAGAGCAGTTTCCAAAGGAGTATTTGAGCATTATCCATGATAAAATGGATAAAAAAAAGACTTCAATCCCAAGGCTACGTGTCAAATCAAAATCTATTGTAGGAACAAATTTAGGTGTATCATTGACAGGTATGCTAACACATGGGCATAACACAGGAGGTTTTGGTCATTTCTCCCTACAATTTGTACATATGGGATCGCAATTTACTATTACATCCCTTGCAAAGTGCTTAAGGGACCTTGAAGACCCACCAATTGATATGTATGGTGATCTACTTTATGAGAGTGGAAGTTCAAGAAACCCATTTACAAATTCATTACTTGACACGTTTATTTACTCAAAATTTCAAGTTTACAAGGATGATTTTATATCTCATGGAAGATCAAAGAGTCAAAATGTTGTTTTTAAAGCTCTTCCTCCACATTTGTTGCTACAGTTGGACAATGCAGCAAGTGATAATAAGAATCACTATATTTTCATGTTTTTATCACTTTTAACTGCACTTGGTGACTTCATCACAATTGAGGTTGGATTCTTGCTTGTGGGGCACACCCATGAAGACATAGATGGAACCTACAGAATAATTTCATCCAACCTAAAAAGTAAATATATATATTCTTTACCTGAAATTATGGATACATATCGCCAAATTGAAGAAAACCGAGTGTTTCCACCTACACTTATTGACAAGGTCTATGACTTCAAAAGTTTCCTTAATGGATACATCAAGGAGGGAAAAAATGCACTAGTTGGACTTCTTATTTTTCAACAATTAAAATTTCTTGTACTCAATGATATTCCAGTGCTAAGGTACAAAGAATCCATTAGAGATATTGAGTGGTCAGAACCAGTTGAGTTATGGAATATAGATGATGAAGGTTGACCTATAATTCCCATAGGGAACCCATCTTTCTTGGCTTCCAAAAATAATGATGGCTATTTCAAAGAACTAAAGGAAGGGATAACATCATACAAAAAAATGTGGAAAGACATCAAGAACGAGGATTCACCAATTGTTATAGAGGAATGGAAAAATAAAGTAGTATATTGGGAAAGAGTTCTTGATACATTAGATGGAATCTATAATGATCATAAAATAATAGATGGAATTGATTCATCTTTTGAGGATCTCTTGCCTAAGATAAGGCACGTTGTTGATGTTGATCGTAATGCACCCTATGTAATCTCAATTATTATGGATGAAGATTTTGATATGCAATAGATGAACCAGTATATGTTGGACCCAAATGCAACAAGCCAAATCCAACATTCAATCCAAAGATTGATGTTCATAAAGGAAATATGTTGCTAGTTAGATCAGGTAATGAGGATGCAAGAGAGATGATTTGGATGGAAAAATCCATCTCAGATATATTTAGGGATAATGAAAGTGAGAATCTTCATGTAAAGGTTGATTAGTGGAAGTCTATTTCAGGGAAATACAATGGAAAAATTTTAGAGCAGTATTGGATACGAAATCCTGATGACACAAAACTTGGCTCTGTTCCAGTTAATGCCATAGTTTGGGCATGGCTGCCAAAGAAAGAACATTGCAAGAAGACCAAGATAAATAAATATGGTGTCGAAGTTGTTCTTGACCTACTTGAGCGAATATCTTAAGATTAGGTTTATATGATTCATGAATGTGATTTTTTTTTAAGGATATTTTAATATACAATCAAACACACCTTTCAATATTTGTTGTATATCAAATATTCTCTTCATATTATTTTTGGAGTAGTTTTATATTATTTAGTATTTCAATGTAATCATGTGGTGATATAAATGACATGACAGCGCCATAAAATATTCAAGTTTTCAAATCTTTGTTTGACCAACATGACTTCTCACCATATCAAATATGCATAATCAAATTCAATAATGCACTTAAAAACAACGTCTTCTAAACTTGGTCTATTAAAACAATAATGAAGTAGCTAATTAGTATTCTATTTAATATAAATCATTTAAACACTTAATGAAAAAATGTTAGACATTTGTAATGATGTTTGAAGTGAATTTTCCTTAATGTTCCTTATTATAATTGATATAAATCAAATTTGTTGTTTTGTTGCACTTTAATTTATAAAAAAAATGATTTTGATCATTGAACAACACAACTAGACTTATAAAATATTTCCTTGTATAGACTTTGAAGTGGTGCCAAC
The DNA here is from genome assembly GCA_034641835.2 of Pinus albicaulis. NCBI lineage: Eukaryota > Viridiplantae > Streptophyta > Pinopsida > Pinales > Pinaceae > Pinus > Pinus albicaulis. The sequence goes on along the minus strand of CM076570.1, from coordinate 895,382,597 downwards.
ATTGTACTAGTATAATAAATTTGTACTCAACATAGGAAAAATGTTTAGTGTCAATTTAAAATGGTTAATAATAGTAAGAAACACAATATTCATATATTGTTAAATAACTTTATAGGTAAGAATCTTTTTACAAAATCTATTATTCACGAGTCAAATTTAATACACAAATATAAATATTAATGATAATAGAAATAATGTAAGGAATCTAAGTTTTAGATGAATGTCAATATGTTCTTTTCAATATAATATCCTTAAACACTCCAAGAATAAAAATTAAACATTTGTAATAAAAAGTTTATTCAATTTTCTCTCTTTCCTCTTATATTTGAAAATAATCAAATTGTATTACTTTGTTACTATTCTAATTCATGATTGATTTTTATAATTAAAATGATTAGTAATTGAGTCGAGAGGCGAGGCTCATTCTACAGCCTAGTATGAGGGGATGTGTAAGTTCAAATATAATTTTTTTTTGAAGGATCTATTAATATACATTCATACACACTTTTCAATATTTGTTGTATATCAACTATTATCTTTATATTATTTTTGGAGTTTTATATTATTTAGTATTTCAATGTAATCATGTGGTGATACAAATGACATGACACTGCCATAAAATCTTTAAGTTTTCAAAGCTTTGTTTGACCAACATGACTTCTCACCATATCAAATATGCATAATCAAATTCAATAATGCACTTAAAAACAACATCTTCTAAACTTGGTCTATAAAAACAATAGTTTTTAACACAAAAGTACAAATAATAAATAATAAATAAATTATACTACTACTCTCATTCAACATTTAAATCAACATTTGATCCCTCTAGGCTCATGTTAAATCTGTATTTAAGATGGATCTATGCTGGTATATATTGGACACATTACTATGTTAATTTGTCATTAAATAACTTTATACGTAATATATATCTTGCATATTAATCTGTTATTCATCAAGTAAGTCTTAATTAAGTTAGTTTTTAACACACAATAACAAATAAATTATACTACTACTCATTCAACATTTAAATTGATGGTAAAAAAATCTTTTCTCATGTCAACTTTAAAATGGTTCAAGCTTCCTACAATAGTATGTAATGATGATGGTGATAATGGTGATTATCATCCACTACATTAGTATTTAATGATGCTGGTGATAATGATGATTATCATCCAATAAGACTAAATAATATGGTATATAAGAAGCCATAAAGATATTACTCAAAATTCTTAAGAATTTTATTGTTATGCTAAAAAAACATTAAAATAAGTGCTTCAAGATCATCATAATTTTGTTTAGTTAAAATATCAAGAAGGTTGGTAGTGCCACAAATATTTTGAAATTTAAATCTAAATTTGAGTATAAAGTGGATGATCTAAGAGGGTTTTTCATCTTCAACCGTATTACTAGTGTTGCAAAGGCGATATAATTTTAAATTGTGCCAGCCTTGTCTTAGTAATAATCATAATTTAACACATACGTGATATTTACTATATCAAATTATAATTAAATGGGTTAATAATAGTAACATACAAAACATTATTTTCATAAAGTTAATCATAGTAACATAAAAAACATTCTTTTCATAAAGTTAATAATAGTAGTATACACAACATTATTTTCATAAGATAACTTTAACAAACTTAGCTTTTAGTACAAACCATAAAAAAATCTTAAAAGAGATAATGTAAGGAATCCAAGATTAAGATGTGAAATATTTTCTTTTGCAAGTTTATATAAATTTGTTTTATATACTTTACCATGATAAAATTTTCACCAAAAATGGTGAATATCTACATTAAAATTAGTAAACTAAGTGATTTTATAATTCCGCATTTTGAAAAAACTTAATCTAGTTAAATTCCAAATTCTAGATCAGCGGAATACTTCCAAATTTAATGAAATATGTGTTGGTTGCTAAAGGGAGGCCATGATCATCCACCAAGAGCAAGGTCATCATGTGAGGGTTCACAAGAATTCCACATACCTTAATGGGTCCAAGATAGGAAGTAGGATGGCATAATGTTGGTTCTCTTATGGTCGATTGAGCTCAAGAGAGGCGGCTCATGAGAATTTGGAAATGTTATTTCATTGGTGTTTATGTGTGAAGGTCGCATCAAATTTTGAAATAGCAGAGAGGGTTGATACCCTATCTTGTGGTGGCTAGTGGGCTGCAAGATCTGTGATAAATATCAACGCAAATGAGGGAGGTTCTACACTAGAATTTAGGGCCAGAACAAAATTAGATGCAGATTCACTATTGACTGAGGTAATTGTAGTTTTAGGGCCGTATAGATCTAAAGTTTAGTTCAAGATTCAGTAAAATAAATTCCCATAATCTATGGATTTATATGAGCTTGGTCGATTCTCTTATGGAGGCAAGAGTTGTTTTTTTTCCTATGGGTGGATAGGTTTTGTTCTAAAGAAATTAGAATAGAATTATAATTCCCTAGTTAGGGAGGTTTCATAGCATGTTCAGTCCATAAGGTATTCCCTTAAGACTGTGACCAATCTGCATAGAAAAAGAGGGTTAATGACCCTTAGAGAGAGGTTTATCTCTGCAATATATACCACAAATTTGGAAGATGGTTTGCAGAAGTATGTGCGGATATAGAAAATCCAAAGGAAGGTGAAACTTGAGTAGAAGATTAAATAGGTGATTTCGATGTTTGAACCTCTAGCGAGCATAATTGTGCAATTATGCCCCGTTGTTCTTTCTTTAGAAGTTTTGTCATGCCATTAGAGTTGATTATATTTCCTGGTTTCCCTACGATACCCCTTAAGTCAACTTCCATTCCTTCCCAAAAAACATTCAAGAAAAGTTATTGAAAATTAAAAGCTATTGTACCCAAAGATTGTAACCATTGGACTCCTAGTAAAACATCAACACCACCCATTGGAATGGAAAGCATTGGAATATTCAATACATATTCCCCCATGGTTAGCTTGATATTATGGCACTTTCCAGTGCAATTTATAGTTCCTCCATTTGAAACCATCACTTGACACTTTGGTGCTGGATATAGGAAACAATTCAATTCCTTTCCTATCTTACAATGAATAAAATTATGGGTACTACCCGAATCAATAAAAACTATTACCTTTTTCTTCTTGATATATCCTTTTATCTTGAGAGTTTGAGGAGTGGTTATTCCTATTAATGCATTACAAGATATGGTCGTATTCATTTCTTATTTCTATAGGGTTAGATCCTGATGTAAATCCTCTTCTTTTGATGTTTCTTGTTCCTTTTCTTCCTCCTCTTCACAATATATGTAAAATAATTTCTTCTCAGCACACGTATGACCTTTAGTGTATTTTCTATCAAAATTGTAACAAAACCCTTTTTCTCTTTTTTCTTCCAATTGTTGTGGTGTAAAACTTGTAGGTTGTGGAAGGCTAGGAGTATCAGCACTTCCATATTTCTAGTTGTGAGTGGTAGACTTCCTTGTTTCCATAATTTTGCTTTCAAATTTTTTTGCCACCCTGAATTTCTTCTCCAATGAATCAGGTTCCCAAAGGAGAACCTCATGTTGTATGTTATCCTTTAAAGTACCTATCAAGAAATCAATCCTATGCTCCTATGGAATATCATTTACCCTTATATTCAATTTTGGGAAGTCCTCAATGTGCTCCACCATTGAACCCTCTTGTTTGACATTGATCAATTGGCTAAAGAAAGTGTTTATCTTTGCATCATCATAATGTGATATCATTTATTCCATAAAAATTGACCAAGTTAAAAGTGGTTTATGAGAAAAAATCCATTGATACCATACAAATTTATTGGGTTCTATATATAAAGTTGCAATGTGTACCTTTTGTGTGTGTTGCACATTATGGAGATCAAAATACTGCTCCATCTGTAGTATCCTTGTTACTGGATCCTTGCCATCAAACTTCCTCATATTGATCTTTGGAATTTGGTGGGTATTAAACCCAACATTGGAGTCTCTAAAATCATGGTTAACATTCATTTTGTTCTCATCATGAGTTTCATGGAATACCTTTTCACCATTGGGAAGCATTTCTTGTAGCAACTTTGTCAAAACTTCCTTAAAAACTCCCATATATTCTTTTAAACCATTCATGTATTATTTTAAACCATCCATGTCCCCTTTTTATCCATCTTTGGTTTCTCTTTGTAAGAGCGAAATTTCTTGCACTTGGTCCCGTAATTTTAATATATCATGTTGCAATTCTTCCTCTTCATGCGTCATAGTAGATCTTTCTGAGGGCTCAATGAGTGTAGAATTATTTTGTTTGGGGGGAGTTTTAGAACCAAATACTGATATATATATGCTTCAATATTCCCTTTGAATCACTTCAAATTGATTTTTCAAACAAAAGTTATGCAAAAATTAAAAATACACACGTTTTTATTTCTTTTTAGGAGCTTGATATTGAGACTATTATGTTTATATGATTGGAGATCTCCAATATCTAAAGTTCGGTCCTGTGGTAGCCCTCTCAGCTTTATTTCCAATGCCACAAGTTAGACCAAATTTGGATTCTTCAAGGTAAAGTTATTTCCAATCTCCCACGATGACATGATTATGGACTGGTTCAGTAGAGTGAACTTGTATAGAGTTCTACGTGTCATTGTTTCAACCTTTGGCCCTAAAAATAATACACAATATACTAAATTTTTCCCACTTTCAACCAATTCTTATGAAATTCAAATCCAATGTTCGTAGAGGAAGTTATAACGATTTTCCCAAGGCGACCTATTTGAGATGGAATTCTGGAGCATGTAAAAACCCTAAATTCTTCAGAACATATCTCCAAAAATAGCGAAACAAGATCTGAAATTTTTACAGGTCATTCATCAGGATTTCGAATCCTCGTGGTAAAATTTTTTGTTTCTGAACCTTCATAAAAAAAACTTTATAGCAAAAATGTTGAGATGGCCTGTTTGCAACAGTGAAATCCTAGAATCCAAAGCTTTGGTACGAAATGTTATGCAACTAGCTCACAAAGTAGAAGAAAAATTAGATCAACGACTTAAAAATTCACCTCTTCGAGGTGGGAACCTCATTTACATTACATAGATGAATAATTCTTGGATGATACAAATGACAATACGTGATTTATATATATAAGAGTCTAAGGGGTCACAATATAATCAGATCCTACATAACAATAATAATGTAAGGGCACAATAATAAAAATAAGGAAGATACACTAAAAATAACAATAAGGGAATACACTAGTATTATAGGGACATAAAAAAATTAGTTCCAATTCATCTCTCTCTCTCTCTCTCTCTCTCTCTCTCTCTTCTATAAATGTATGGGGAAAACAGGTTGGGAGGAATTTTTTATTATGGTTGTTGTTAGGAGGATAGGTGTATATATATAGTAGAGAAGATTGCAAAAAGGAGGTTGTGAAATCTTTGTAGTTCAAAGTTTTACCATTTGGAAAATCACTTATAACAATGATGTAACTCTGAAATTGTTGTTGGACTAATGCAAGTGTTGATTGTTGGTGTTTGAGATCCTTGGTAGTGTGAATCAAATTTGATTATGTAGTTTCATAAGCAGTATGGCACAAGTTGGGAAGGCCCACCAACTCGACCCATGCTACCCCATTCCTTTCATTGTTGTAATGTAGTATAGCTTTGGTGTGTTTCTTTTATTTTAATAAATAGATTATAGTTTGGTTGAATGCACAATTTATTTTTATTATTGAATATTTTGTTACTCACAGTTGTGTTGTTTGAAAAAGCAAGATTGACCATTGAAGGGAGGGATACATGTTGCAACTCTTCTAATTGCATGAACACCTTATTAAATCATCATGAAAGATTGTAACCTATAAAGAAGGGGTTCGTTTTGATGGACTAGTGATAACTATAGCATTACTCTTCCCTTTCTTTTCTTACATTTATGATTATTGATTTGGTTAAGAAGGATAGCTTACTGAAGGGTTTAAGTACAAATTTCAACTTCTCCATATTTGCAAGAATAGCCTACCTAATAAGAGTAAAAGAGTGTAACCCAAGTGAGAAGGCTTTGTGTTGATACCCCAAATCGCATACATTTCCTACTGTTACTTCTTGTATGAATTATTTTTTGTTTCCATCATGTAGCATAGGTTAGAAAGCTTATTGATGCTTGAAATCCATACATAAATTCTAGCATTTCAAAGTTTACAAACATCATGGTTGACAATTTACGTTGGAATAATTAAGAAATTAGTTTGACCAATAGCTTTTGTATTACACTTATTTTTCTTCCTTCCATCCACTACAAATTGCCATTAGATAATACTTCCTTCTTACATTCTGAATTGCATAATTTGATCCATTCAATAATGGTGCATCATCTGTGTAAAATCCATCTTAACTAACCATGGTCCCTTTGAGATTTGTCTTCCATTAGTTAGACTATTTCTAAAGGAAGCTCCTTTAGACTATTTCTAAAGGAACCTCCTTTGATACCAATTGTTGGAAATATGATTATACTAAGAGGGCGGTGAATCAATATAATGGTCAATTTATAATTTTTAACAATATAGGACAATTCAAACCATTCTACACATCAAACACATAATAACATGAGATGTACATGGAAACCCTTAAAGGGAAAAAACCACAAAACTTGTTTGTTTGAAAATCATTGTAGGAACCAAGCTATTATTACATTAATTTATTGGCGCCAAATATAAGGACATGCTCGTCCCTTGTGATTTACATGCACCAACCTGGGGGAGACACTTATCCCCTCTAATTTATAAGCACCAACATTAAGGAGAAACTTATCCCCTCTAATTTATAGGCACCAACCTTAAGGAGAGACTTATCCCCTCTAATTTTAAAGCACTAACATGAAGGAGACACTTATCCCCTCTAATTTATAGGCACCAACCTAAAGGAGGACATTATCCCCTCTAATTTAGAGGCACCAACCAAATTTTTCCACTAAGATCCCCTTTGCATCACATTTTAAAACTAGATCCACAAGAACTCTCGTTAATTTTACTCATAAAAACTCCTTGATCTATGATCATACTCTTAGCACTTTACTTACAACAATGATATGATCTTTCTTGGTTAACTTACATAATATTGCACTATTCATCCCCTACTCACCTCTCTTCTGCTCTCAACTCATCTTGATATTAAACTGCAACTCAGATATACAATTTGATTTGTTTTGGTATATGTTTTTGCACACTTAGCACTATCACCACACTTCACTCTACAATTGATCTGATTATTATTCCTCTACTTCAGTTGGCTTACCCTTCCTCACTTGGTCTACTATTGTTCTCTTAATCTCATATGTTTTTTCGATTCTCTCTGAGTATTTACCCTCTTCACATATGCACAGGTTCAACCATCTATTTTAATTGTTTATATCTACTTTTATAGTTTTTAGCCTTTCATTACCATGGGTGTTTATCCATGGTATTGAGGATCCTTTGACCACTTCAACATGCCACGCTTTTTTCACATGCAATATTCTATTGTTCTCCCAAAATCTCACACATGGCTCTCTTTCCCTGCTCATGCAACATTTATGTGCATATCACACACCTGTGCTTTAATAATGCATTTCATATTTGTATGGTGCTAGCCTTTACTTTCCCTTCCTTAATGCTATTTAGATATGAAAGCTTCATTTCACCTTTAGTTTTATTTCTTCATTCTAGCTCTCTTTCTTCCAAGCAACCAAGAGATAGGCTCTTTGGCCTTTAACACTAAGAAACCACACTTTTCATAACTAAATCCTTTGTTGGAACCATGATATTTACATATTGAATCTGTGCCTAGGCTCGCATCCCTTGGGTGCTATACTTTTACACCTTGTAACCTGGATACCAACCGAATTCTTTAGCTCTAGGATCTAAAACATCAAGCTCTCGTGATCATGTGTTGTGACCTTGTCTCTATCTCCATAGTAGATATTGCTTGAATTCTTTAGTTCCAAGTGCCAGGCCATTAGAAACTCATGTTGACCCTAGGCTATGACCTTAGTCCTAACATACCACACCAATACTCTTCCAGCTTAAAACGTCCCAATACTAGTATTTGGCTCCAAGTTCTAAGTCGTTAGGCCCTCGTGACCACGCGTTGTGACTTTGGTCCAAACATACTGCTATGGTAGACAAATATTCCCTTGACAGACTTATCCAACTTGCATGCATTTGTCGGTAAATTTCCCATCGTCCTGGGGTACTACATATGGAAGGTCTTCGTTTTTTTTTTTTTGTTCTAGCACCCTGATACTTCGATACCCTATTTTTTTGCAACTAAGGCTTGTAACCATGGCTTTCAAAATTTTCATCCAAAACAAAATACACAAGACAACTTTACTAAACACAATCATGGCACAAGTCCTTAAACCTCAAAGTCTGCCATTAAGCCACAAATGCACCAATTACTATCTTCCACATGTTTCCACTAACATGTCATCTGCCACATCATATCGAATGTCGACCTTGACCATTATATACAAAAATGGACTCTAGTTCTCAATGCTCCACTATAGGATCCATTATTTCCATGTCACCTGCCAAGTCACCTGTCATGTCATATGCTACAACCAACCAGTGCATGCCACGTGTCTAATTGTTGACATGTACCTACCATGTGTCACCTAACAATTGTCCAATCAGTTGGCCAAATCATTGAAGTCCAACACGAAATTGAAGCACCTACACTAGTGTGGGACCAGGAGGTCCAAGTAGCACCTACACTAGTGTGGGACCACAGGTCTTAGCAGCACTGACACTGGTGTGGGATAAATTTGGTGCATGTTATTTTAGTTATCCCTTAATTAAGATGGACAATAAAATGTAATCTAATCTCTAAATAACTTGTAATAGTTAACTGAGTGTGATAAACTCAGTTAGCTCATGAATTTTGAGTTGAGAGTAGTTGGTGAGGCATTCAGAGTCATTCTAGTTGTAACAAAGTTCGAAGTGCAGTGGTGCATTAGTTAATGCAGGTTGTAGTCAGTTTAACTCAGTTAAGTGAGTTAAAGTCAGTTGTGCTAGTCGTAACTGTTAGATACACAAGTGAGAGATCAAGTGAATTAAATATTATTTAATTCACAATAAGTGATCTCATATGCAACAAATGATTTATTATTATTAGCTGCATGCATGTCAGTTCCAATGGAGACCCAGTTGAGATCTAGGTGAAAGGGATGTTGACTATCAGTTGTAGGATTATTGGGTTGCGCCCATGCAACCAAACACCCGTTGGATTTCCCATGATCCTTGCGTAGTCAAGGAAGGCCAAAATTCCTAAATAATAGGGATTTCATTCCACATGAATTGCGCAAGCAAGGCAAACTGTTTAGAGGCTGAGAATTGGCTATGTGTTAGTCAGTTTTTTTCAAGACAATGTGAGACAATTAGCTTAGTACAAGAGGGCTCTTGTGAGAAGAGTTGTATGTAATTGTTTCATGTATCCATGTTAAATATACAATAGAAGATAGTGGGGTTTTGAGCAGCAATCTTTCCCTGGGAAATTATTTGTGTTGTGGTTTGATTAATTCTTTTTTCATTCATGTGATTGGCGAATGTGTTTTTAATTCTGCAATTGATTTGTATAAGTGATTCAGTATCTAGATTTAGTACATTGTTAGACCGGATTGAATCCATGATATACATATATGTTGTATAATTTCTACATGGTATCATAGAACAGGAAATCACAATAGTGGAGGAAGAGTTGAGTTTGTGACTGTATAGAATTCAAATTTGCAGAAGACTTTCTTGGTGTTACAGCTGATTCAGGATCAAAATGGCTTTCAATGGCTTGAGATTGGAGTATGCACTCAAGGGAAGCTCTAACTATATTTCTTGGAAAGACAGGATGGAGGCAGTACTCGAAGGCAATGGCTTGAAGGAATTCATTGACAATGATGTTCCTAAACCTGTTGTGACAGATGTTGCAAATCTTGATGCATGGCAAAAGAAAGTGGCAAAGGCGAGGAGGATCTTACTAGAGGGAGTACAAGACCACATTGTCTCAATTCTCCATGGGAAAGCCACACCATATGCAATGTGGAAGGCTTTGACATATCTATTTCAGAGCAGCAGTGACCATATGAAATTGGCACTGAAAGATAAACTCAAGAAGATCAATATGGAGAAAGGCAACTCCATGCCAAAATATTTAACAAAGTTTGTCCAATGTCGGGATGAGTTGGGGGAGCGTTGGCATTGTTGTCGTTGATGGTGATTTGGTGAGTCTAGCTCTTCTAGGACTTCCCAAGAGTTGGCATAGTTATCAAGACTTTGTCAATGGAAGGGAAACATTTCCGGATTGGGAACGATTGTGGTCAGATTTTGTGTAGGAGGAGTTCAGATGGAATACGAAAGATGGATCTTCATCTAAGAATGAATATTAAGAAGATTGTGCTTTGGCTACCAAGGCGAGTAAGGGTAAAGGTAAGAATTTCCATTCCAAATCCGAGTCCAAAGATGGAAAGAAGCGTGACATGTCCAGAGTGAAGTGTTTTCATTGTCATGAGCATGAAAATTATGCTACTAACTGTCCACAAAAGAAGAAGAACAAGAAGGATTCAGGATCTGCAACTGGTGAGGCTTTGGCCTCGCAATTTGAGCTTGACTTCTCGCTCACTGCATGCATGGTGTCAAGTGCAATAAGATCAGTGTGGTATTCAGATACCGATGCATCCTTTCACAAGACATGAGACAAAGAAATTTTCAGTAGCTTGGAGGAGGACCTCTAGATGCATATTGAAATGGGTGATGATGGGCGGTACAGTGCTACCAGGATTGGTACCATTACCTTCCAGAGATAGTTAGGTAAACCCTTTCAATTAAAAGATGTAATGCATGTACCAGGCTTGAAGAAAATTTTGGTCTCAATTGCAATGTTGGAGGATAGAGGTTATGATTTTGTTTTCAGTGAAGGAAAAGCTTTCCTGTGACACAAAACAACAAAACAAGCCAAGAATATTGGGATTCGAGTTAATAATATCTATAAACTAGATGTAGATGGCACGCAACATTGATGGGCAAGGCAGACAAAGTAGTGAGTTGGGATGAGGGTGAGTTATGGCACAGGAGATTGGGCCATCTTCACCATAGAGCCTTGAAATTCATGCAGCAGATTTCTACGGGTCTTCCTAAGGGTACACTCGCACAGTGAGACACATGCAAGGGATGTACTATGGGAAAATATGTAAAGGTCGCCTTTTATGAGAAGGATAACCAAGCTTCAAGGATCCTTGAGGGAGTTCACACAGACGTGTGTGGACCATTCTCTGTTTCTTCGACACGAAAGCATAAGTACTATGTGATATTTGTTGATGACTTTTCTCGAAAGTGCTGGATCTACTTCATGTAGAAGAAATATCAAACATTCTCAAAGTTTCTTGAGTTTAAAGCACTGGTGGAGAAAGACATGAGGAAGCATGTGAAGGCTCTCATGAGAAACAATGGTGGTGAGTACATCTCTAACGAATTCAAAAACTTCTGCAGTAAAGAAGGAATTTGGAGAGAACTGATAGAGCTTCATAACCCGTAGCAGAATGGGGTCGCTGAAAGAAAGAACAAAACAATTGTGGGTGCAGCAAGAGCGATGTTACATGATCAGGGCCTACCGATGCATCTATGGGCGGAGGCGTGCAACACAGCAGTATTTGTGCAAAATCGTTTTCCTCATAAGATACTTGTTATAAGTACACCAGAAGAGGCTTTCACTGGTAAGAAACTTGATGTTTCATATTTTAAGATGTTTGGCTCATTTTTTTATTTGCATGTGACCAAAGATGCCAGGAAGAAGCTGGAACCAATGGCTGAGATTGGGATTTTTTTGGGGTACACTGATACTCCCCACAACTCTCGGGTGTATTTTCCAAACAGCAGAATGAATGTTGTGCGACGGGATATAAAATTTGATGAGGAGAAAGCCATGCGATTTTCCCTTGAGAGGGAGTTGGATTTGCATGCAGAGGAGGAAATCTTGGTTCCCAAGGATGAGCCTCAAGATGTGGAGCAGCCACATGCGGAGGATCATGGAGTGGCAGAAAACACTCATGCAGAGCCATCCATCAGAAATGGTAGAAGGCGCACCACAGAAGTTGATAGATTGAGACTTGATGCTGCAGAGAATGTAGGAGCCCCTACTTCACAGCGCAGACAGAGACAATCTCTAGACAGGTTTACTGGATACATAGCTCTTATGAGAAAATGTATTATGATAGAACCATCTTCTTTTCAGGAGGCAGTGCAGCAATAAATTTGGGTTGATGCAATGGTGGAGGAGCATGAATCCATTGTCAAGAACAGTGCATGGGAGATTTTCCCAAGACCAGTCGATAAATCAGTGGTTGGATCTAGATGGATCTACAAGGTAAAGCAAGTTGTTGATGGGAGTGTGGAGATATAAAAGGCCATATTTGTGGCCTGGGGGTTCTCACAGATTGAGGGGATCGATTATGATGATATTTTTGCACCAGTTGCAAGGTACTCTTCCATTATATCCATCCTTGCACTATCATCGCAAATGGGGTGGCGCATTCATCAGATGGATGTGAAAACTGTGTTTCTCAATGGATTTATTGAGGAAGAAGTGTACATAGAGCAGCCAAAAGGTTTCGAGATCTTCGACAGTGAGTCACATGTGTGTCCAATCAAGAGAGCATTGTATGGGCTGAAGCAAGCACTTCGTGCTTGGTACATTCGGATTGAGAGCTATTTCACTGGACTGGGCTTCACCAAAAGTGAAGCTGATGCAAACTGTTGTGGTTGAGGGTAAGCTATTGATTATTGTACTTTATGTTGGTGATATAATTTTGACTAGTGATGAGCAACTGATACACTAATGCAAGGAGGATATTGCAAGGGAGTTCGAAATGAAGGACATGGGACTCCTTCATTATTTCCTTGGCTTGGAAATATGGCAGCGAGATGGTGAATTTTTTTTTTCTTAAGGTAAGTATGCCAAAGAGATACTGGGTAAATTTCGCATGGAGAGCTGCAACCCATGGACACTTCTCTTCCAGGAAATTGGAGGAAAGAGGATGCTACTTCTAGAGAGGCAGTGGATGCAACTGTCTACAGGTATTTAGTTGGTTCAATGTACTTAGTGAACACGAGACCAGACATTTGCTACGCAATTAACCAGCTGAGTAAAGCTATGGTTAAGCCTACCAAGCTCTTTTGGAAGGCGAGGAAGCATGTCTTGAGATACTTGAGGGGCACATCAGAGTATGGATTATGGTACAGACAGACAGAGAGAGTGAAGCTTCAAGGCTTCACAGATGAAGATTGGGCAGACAATCCATCAAACAGAAAGAGCACATCAGGAGGGATCTTCAGCATAGGATCGACATCAGTTTCTTGGTACCGCAGGAAGCAACAATCTGTGACACTAAGTTCAGCGAAAGCAAAGTACATGGCAGCAATTCAAGTTGCATGTGAGGCCATCTGGATGAGAAATATCTTGGCTGGTTTGTTTGGTTCTCAGATAGATCTGACAGCGATACATTGTGATAACCACGGTTGCATTAAACTCTCGGTTAATCATGTGTTTCATGATAAATCCAACCAGATAGATATCCGGTACCCATTAGGGGAATTTTGAGGTCTAAAATGGGCCTACTAAGGAAATAATAAAATAATGGCTAAACCAATAAAATAATATTTATGAATTTGAAATTCACTTTTTGCACCACAATCCATGTAACCATAGTTAAATTCAATTCAAAAGTTGTACCAAAATAAAGTTAATAAAAAAATTGTATTGATGTGACTATAAATAAGAATGAGATTTTCAAGAAAAAGTCATTATCATTGAACAACTAATGCATTTGTCCTTTGTACTTAAGTAACTTTAAATTAAATATAAATATAAATTTATAAATTCTTAATTATATTATATGCTATTAATTAAAATTTATATTATTTAAATTGTATAATAACATGTAAGTAATATACTATATAAAAATAATATAATATAATATAATAAATGTACAGGGATATGCATTGTTTCTTTCAAGAAATAGAAATGACAATAATATATTTTTATTCAAAAAGTGTGAAATGACATTTATTATGAGTAATTTATTTTGACTTTAAAAGTACTTAGAGCACTACCATGGTTAACTATGAGTTTTTATCCACCATTGAGAATGTGACAAGTAAGTACCTTTAACTCCAACAATACCACCTCAACCATTAGGGATGATGTCATCCCCTAAAATGTGATTGGTTCTAATAAAGTGAATTTTGATTGTACATTTTCCTTAGGAGGCCCATTTTAGACCTCAAAATTTCCCTAATGACCATCTCAGGGATTATGTGCAAAGGCGCATAATGTTTCTTCAATATATTCCCACGGAATATCAAGATGCAGATATTCTGATGAAGGCACTCACCAGGAGAAAATTTGAATACCATAGAGACAGGATCGGGGTGAAGGATAATCCCTTTCTTGTTGAGAGGGATTTTTGAAGTCCAACAAGAAATTGCAGCACCTACACTAGTGTGGGACCAAGAGGTCCAAGCAGCACTTACACGAGACCACAGGTCTTAGCAGCACCTACACTGGTGGGCTAAATTTGTTGCATGTCTATTTAGTGATCCCTTAATTAAGATGGACAATAAAATGTAATCTAATCTCAAAATAACTTGTAATAGTTAAATGAGTGTGATAAACTCAGTTAGCTCATGAATTTTGAGTTGAAGATAGTTGGTGAGGCATGCAGAGTAATTCTAGTCGTAACAGAGTTCGAAGTGCAGTGGTGCATTAGTTAATGCAGGTTGTAATCAGTTTAACTCAGTTAAGTGAGTAAAATTCAGTCGTAACTGTTAAATACACTAGTGAGAGATCAAGTGAATTAAATCATTAAGGGAATTTTGAGGTCTAAAATGGGCCTCCTAAGAAAAATGTACAACAAAAATATACTTTATAACAACCAATAGGATTCAAGATGATGATGTCAACCATGGGGGATGATTTACCATTTTTTAAATAAAAGGGTAAAAATATTAAAAAATATTAAAAAATAATAAAATAATAAAACTACTTTTTCAACTCGTATTTTCAACTTATCTCCCACAATTTTTACTCAAATTTTGAGTGCGAGTACTCGTTGGATGCAAAATTTAATTCCTCATCCAAGGAGTACCCATGTTGCATACTTTCAATGAACCCTGGTACATGAAAAATGGGAAATACATAAAAAAAAACGTGATTACAATCACGTTTTTTATGTATTTCTCATTTTTCGTTTAGTAGGACCCATTGAAAGTATGCAACATGGGTACTCCTTGGATGGGGAATTAAATTTTGCATCCAACGAGTACTCCCGCTAGAAATTTGAGTAAAAACTTTGGGAGATAAGTTGAAAATATGAGTTGAAAAAGTAGTTTTTTCATTTTTCCCTCTAAAATTTGATGATGTCATCAAATCTTATTTGATTTTTTCCATTATTATTTTATAATTTCCTTAGGAGGCCCATTTTAGACCTCAAAATTCCCCTAATGATTATTTAATTCACAATCAGTGATCTCACATGCAACTAATGATTTACTATTATTAGTTACATGCATGTCAGTTCTAGTGGAGACCCAATTGAGATCTAGGTGAAAGGGATGTTGACTATCAGTTGTAGGATTATTGGGTTGAACCCATGCAAATAAACACCCATTGGATTGCCCATGATCCTTGCATAGTCAAGGAAGGCAAAAATTCCTAAAGAATAGGGATTTCATTCCACATGAATTGTACAAGCAAGGCAGGCTGTTTTGAGGCTGAGAATTAGCTATGTGTTGGTCATTTTTTTCCAGGACAGTGTGAGAAAATTAGCTAAGTACAGGAGGGCTCTTGTGAGAAGAGTTGTATGTAATTGTTTCATGTATCCATGTTGAATATACAATAGAAGATAGTGGGGTTTTGAGCAGCAAGCTTTCCCCGAGAAATTATCTGTGTTGTGGTTTGATTGATTCTTCTTTGCTTCATGTGATTGGCGATTGTGTTTTTAATTCCACAATTGATTTGTAGAAGTGATTTAGTATCTAGCTTTAGTACATTGTTCGATCGGATTGAATCCATGATATACATATATGTTGTATAATTTCTACACAAATCAACCAAAAGTATGTCATGTGTTACTCACATATGTTGCCACATCATTGCATCTACGACTTGTTTGTCGACTTGGTGCCACGTCATAATGTTTCCATGTCATACTAGATACTAAAGAAGATGCATTCCATACTTTAACCATTGTGCATCTGTGAGCCCAATATACATCTAGGCTATTGGATCGAGTCGTTCTCAACCGTTGGATTCATCGCACACACAACCATACTATAAAATTTGTACATGTTGTGAGCCCAATATTAATCTAAGCCATTGATCTTCATGCCTGGTATAGATCTATATTGTTGATATTCTCAAGGTAAATAATCATAGAAACACCAAGTTTTGGTTCGTGAAAACACCAATTTCTTTTTGTTTAGCGCATGTACAAGTGTGCCATGAAAATTCTCCCAACACCCTACTTGGCCCTCTGCTGCTTGAATTACCATGCACTGCCTTCTACTACATGAGTTTCAACATTCCATGCGAGTACCTTGTGGAAGCACCAAGTTTCGTTGGTCTAACAACTTGTGATTCCATCTACTGACGCTCTCTGCTGCTTCATCTTGCGCACTTCCTTTAACATTAATGATTCTATAGACCTTCTCAACACTTCCTTTGACATCAATGACAACACACACTACCAACAGCATAACCTACTTACCCTTGTCTCTAATGGTACTTCCAATCTCCAACAGTTTTTGGATCTTAGAGAGAAGTTTGAGTTTTCATCAAACCCTCCACCATAAAGATTTCATGAATACAAACTAAGGTTGAGAGGAAAGATGTACCTAGTTGTTGTCTTAAAGAAAGAGATCTAATAGTGGGGAAGACTTAATTTAGCCTCATTCTTGTTAGTAGATTAAAAAATTAATCCAAAAACTCTTCATCCCATTTTCTATTCTTTAGCATTTTCTCTTTAGAATATATATATATATATATATATATTCATTGCATTTTTTTTGTATCTAAAGGAATCGACAACTAGGCTTGTCTCGTACTCGCACGACATGGGCCAATTCTAACCGCTTCCACTATAACCTCTAGGTGTCTACCTATGCCCCTTCCACAAACATAGGTGAATCGAGGAGATTTAAACCTTGAATCCCTTTGGACATAACATTTAATTTTTATAATGTCCACAAGGTCTTAAATAGACGGTGATTAGGTGCTCTGGTAAGACACTCCTTGACGTGAAGTCATTAGTTCAATTCCCCACCCCAAGGGGATATATTAGACATGATGAAAATGTAATCGTACCAAGCTTGAAAAAAAACATTTAATTTTCATAACCATTACCAATTAAATGTATCCCCAAAAACTAAAACAATCATTATTTTTTTCATTTAAAAATATATATATATATGATAAAATAATACTTTAACCCATCGCATCTTAAATTTCTTATCTTATAAAATGTTATTTTATTAACTTTTAGGAAAAATTTAAATTACAAAAGTTTATTGTCTTTTCTCTTTTCCTTCTCAATACCTTCTTTATCATTCACTTTGATGTTTCTATGAAATGACCATACCTTTATTTAATTATCATCCCCTGTCCCATTTACCCACATATATATATATATATATATATATAATTTTATTTTATTTTATATTTTAATTCATTCCTTTAAATTTTATTAATATTTATAGTATGGATAATGATAAGATGCTTTTTTAATGTTGATTCCCATTTAATCTCCCACTTTTAACCACGTCTCCATCATTTGCAATTTGCTAAGTACTCTTTTACTTCAATTATGAGTAAAAAAGTTCACCGCCCAATACTTTAATTAAAAAATATTCCGTACAATTTAAAAAAAAAATCAAAATATCGATGACAAGTTGTACTTTTGTGGGAAGGTACTTTAATTTGCTTTCCATGTATTTAAATGGAGTGAAATTAATAATTATTTATTTGTTTTAAATAATAAATAAGTGGAATTAACATCAACATTTCTTAATTTGCAGTATAATAAATTAATATTAATGCATTAATACGTACAAACTCTATCTTTCTCGAGTTTTGAACATGTGATTTCTTATGAGGAACCACTTCTTAATCATTAGACTCATTCAAGTTATAATTTTGATTTTAATATAAGTCGAAAAGAAAGTTAGGTCTTCTCTACAAAAAGACTTGTCATTAATCTTATGATTTTTTTTTTAAATTAAATATTTTTTTATTAATGTATTTTGGGGTGAATTATTTTACTCTTCATTGAAATAAAATAATATTTAACAAATTGCGTTGGAGTAATTGAGAAAATGGTTTGTTTTCCTCTCCACCCACTATCCATTCCCATGAGGGATATATTGGCCTATTGTGATAAGGTTCCAAGAGTAGACACTTTTTTTTGTAAATTAATTTCTATTAACTCAAGAAAGAAAATTACATCGGACTACAAAAAAACTTCATACCATTTCTAGTGTTACACACCAGAGTTGTTCATGGATTTCTTTTTTTTCCCCTTGTTCCTATTAACGACTACCCAACCAATAGTTTTATCATTTACAATGGATGAGTAGACCCTATCCTCGTTCTTTAGGGAGAGCTCCATCGCTTTCGTATCTATAGAACATGGAACGTCTTTATCACTGTCTAAATGGTCAGACTCATGGATGTGTTTCTGTATGCTACTTGTCGACACAATTATTGTTGATGTTGTTTCCTTATTCTGGGCCTAAAAATTCTCCTCTATTGAGGATTGGGATGGTGCCACAGTTGACTTCTTTGATTCTTGAGAAGCACAGTCGGTCAAGGGTATTGAATGCTAACCACTTGAAGTGTTCTTCTTTTCACTCCAACCTCTCTTAGGTTTCCACTGCTTTTAGGAGCAAGACGACCCCTTTGAAGAAGGGCAAGCCTTCTACAGGTGCCCTGGTTGGTGACACTTTTAACACCTGAAAGTTGTGTTTTCATAGTCCAACAACTAATGGATTTGCTTTCCCTCCCACTTAAGAATAATATTATTTGCCAATCCTTCAATCAGATCCAATTCAACACAGGTACGAACAAAAGTGATGAAACCTGACTCTAATCGTTCAGTGTTTATTTGTTCCAAAACGTCTAGTCAAATCCATTTGAGGGTTAAGTTTGGGAGCCTTACCCATATCGATGTAGTGATAGGTTAAAGTCCGGAAACCATGGTTCGAGCAAGAGACTTGCTCTTCCCTAGAACCACGGTCCTTCATCGAAAACCTTCTATCGGTCGTCAAAATATTTGAAGACTACCACAAAATATCCTTTCGAGTAAAACAACAACTCTAAATTTTGGGACTAGTTCTAATGAACCAAGTCTTGAAGGGTAGAAGCTAGGGGCCAAAAACCGTTGAAATGGCATATAGTCACCCACTGCTTATAATATGCTACCTTCATCATTGTTAATACATCATCCACCTTGATCAATGGAGTATTTGTTGCATGTTCCACTACAAAAGCCTAACCTGAGAGATTCTTTGGTGTTTGATAGCTAGAGTCTGGCTTTAGAACATCTTTGTAAGACAAGGGTTTTGTTGTCGGAGATGCCTCACCACCTCTGGCTCCTCCCTTCAAGCATGCCACTACAAAGATAGTGGCATTCCTCGTAAGTCCATAATCTCTGAGAGCATTCACCAACTGCAGTTGTCTCCCTTTATAGAGAAGCTCACTTCTTTCTTCAGGATATTCCTCTACTAATGAATGTTGACAGCCAAATCTCCCATAGCCTCTGATGCTGAGACCATAAAACACAGGGAATCTCCAGACAAGGACTGGAAAAAAATTGGAAATTTTTGTTGCTTCAGGCCTCCAAATTCCTTCATTGTCTGATCCAACACTTACTAGGGGCTTTTGTCAAACACTTTGTATGCTTTGCCAAACCCCCTTAGAGAACTTCATTGAGCCCTTTCAGCAAACACTTTGTTGACATCCTTGCACCTTTGGCACTCCATGAACCCTCCATCACCAGCAATTGGAAGATAAAAAAAAATTGCATCTAACGTTGCTTCTAAAGCTCCATTTCCAAAGCCAGGGTGAGCTTCACTGCCCTAGCCATTCATCTCTACGAATTTCAATACAACTAACCTGTCGGCAAAATAGACAAGCCTTGTTGCGCTAAAATGGCTCCCTCGCACATTCTTGTCCAATGCCATGCTCTTGTCCACCTCCATTTCCTCTCTTGGTAGGAAATAGGCTTATGTGCTCTAGGAAGAGACTTTGTGGTTGCAGGGGAAGAGGGTTCACTAGTGAAACAAACCACAAATCTCTGGCATAAGAGGCGAAAACAATGGAGAGCCGATCTTGGGCGTAAGAGGCAGCAGCATATGAAGGTTTCAATATGCCAATGGTTGAGGGTTTCAAAATGGCGGTGTTCGTCATGACAGTGCAGTTACACATTTCTTCCGTGATCTTCTAGTTTCACAATCCTTCGGTTCCAATAGTAGGCACACCCCCTTCAGTTTGTGAGCATCTCAACTCTTACTAAGTCATAAGTATATCTCGCACATTATTATATATACTCTAAAACATTTATTATTCACTATAATTATATATAAACTAAATGTATTTAAATTTTAAATTTTATTTTTATTTAAATATTATAATCTCATGTTGTAATTATAATTATTTTTTACGAGAAACTATGATATTTAAAACAATAACTTGTTAATTATATATAAAGAAATATAGTTTTATCTTTATCAAATATTTTTAAGTTTTAAATCATTTATTTGTTTTATATTTAATATATATATTTAGCTAGTAAAAAATAACTATATATATGAATTAAGATTCTCCCAAAATATATATTTAGAATATAAAAATTAAGGTTTAAAAAAAATATTGTTTTATTGTTTTATGATAGAAAATATAGAGTTGTACTTGTGGTTATCTATAAAGTCTGATAGACCTATAATAACTACAACATCTCTATGTATATTGATATAAAAAACTAGAAAGCTATCATCAAAACAATGGAGCTTAAAGATGGTGTTTTATCAACAAAATAAACATTGTCAATCTACCATGAAGGAAATTAGGTTGGTCTTACTAGTGACAGTAAGTGGTATCTATCATAAGATTTGAAATAAAAAATTGGAGGCAGAGGGCCAAATATAAAACCTAAAAACCACAAAAAGCAAAGAAATCATGAGCTAGGTGGAGGGAGCAATGGAAACCTCTATGGGGTTCTCCTTTGGGGGACCAACAGGAGCTTCAACTAAGACTCCATCATGTTTCTTAGCAAGCTAGGTACAAATGGTCATCAACAAAGATGATTATATCTCTAGGTCGTTGAGCCACTAGTGTAGATTCGAATGTTCTACTTCATTGACTTGGAGGGCTCGAGAAATGAAGGATCGCATGTGCCAGTAGGGCTTGGGAATCTTCTGACACTTTGTGCCCCAGGTCCTACTGGTGCTTGGGTCATTTAATAGGTGTTAAACCAAGTCTATAATTTCATCATCAACAAATAAGCTCACTCCTGCTTTACTTCCTCTCTCAATAAGCTCACATGTTGTTTGATATCGAGTAGGCCAAAGAAATGGAAGGCTCTAGCCATGTCTCAAGTTGCCAACTCTGCTCTAGTGGAGTGCAACAAAGACACCCCCCTTCTAAAATCTTGAGGAGCCATTACAAATTCAAACCAAAAAATTAACAAAAAAAAAAGGAAAATAGACAAGTCACAATGGAAAAGTGCCAAATGTGGGTGGAAATAATATACTAGTGTCCATTGAAGTAACCATTTATAAACATGCTCCACTTGCGACAAGATGAGAGTTGGATATCTTTCGCATGAAGAGAGTTAATGGCACAATGATCTACCATGATAGTTATAGTGTCAACCCATCTGAAAAATGTTCACCTGTACCCTCAACTAAACCATGAGGTCTTGTACCATTTAAATACAACAAATTATTATAACCAGCATGTGGAAGGATGCTTATCTATAGAGGTGTCAATTAGTTATGGGTCTCACCCAAAGCTAAGTTGTATGTGTATTGTCTCTTCGAGCTAGAAATCAACCCATATAGGGGTACAAAAATTTAATTAATTTACAAGTGTATATTTTGTTTTAAGGTCATAGTCAAGCCAATTTGGCGCATGAGACCCCTCTGTTTGTGGGAGAAGAGACCTACCTCCACCCAACAATTTTATTGCTAAACATTAAGGGAATTTTGAAATTTAAAATGGACCTCCTAAGGAAGATAATAAAATGATAGTAAAAATAATAAAATAAGAGTTATGAAGTTTTAAAAGAAAAGAAAGAAAACATTTTTTTAAATGTATTTTCGACTTATCGCCTTACAAGTTCACTCAAATTTCAATTGCGATGCTTGTTGGATGCTAATGAGCAAGGAGCGTTCACACTTGAAATTTGAGAGAACCTGTAAGGAGATGATGTGAAAATAAATTAAAATAGTCTTCTTCTTTTCCCTCCAAGAATATTTACCCTTGGGAATGACATAATCTTGAATCCTATTGGTTCTTTTAAAGTTGATTTTGTTAGTACTTTTTCATTTTGAGGTCCATTTTTTACCTCAACTCCCCTAAAAATTTAGGGGAACATACATACTATACTCAACTTTCAATTTGAACTTATAATCTTTTACAAGTAAACACATACTCTTAATCATTAAACCCACTCAAACTGTATATGTTTCTTCCTAATTTTCATATCTAAAATATATAAAATAAAAGTAAAAATAAATTTATATTAGATCTAAGACTTTTGTGATCCATATAAATGAATATCTTTTTATATATTTCTCTCAAATTAAAAGATAAAACAAAACTTTTAATACACCCCAAAAAAAAGTCATGCTATATCCTAACTTTGATGAATCATGAACACATTCATCCTTCTATAACCAATTATCTACCCTTCTTCTAAAAGGATATTGTCTCTTCCGTTATACTATATCTTAACCTTGATTATTTACAAACACATTGATCTTTTATAACTATCTACCCCTTCTAAAATGATCTTTTGTCTCTTTTGTTTATAATATTTAGATGGTAGGTAAGCAGGTTTTAAAGAATTTGCCAAATAACAATAATTTAAAATATAAATCAAACATATTTAATAAATTTGAAATGCAAAATATTTACATTATAGAAATAAAATAAAATATTGTTTAAATTTTCACAATAAAATAATATTAAAAAATTTATTGATATTATATTTTTAAAATATATAATGGATAAAAGTTCTAACCTTAATTATCAATAAATCTTTCAGGTATAAAAACCTATTTTCAAGTTAATTAAATCTTTCATGTATAAAAACCTATTTTCAAGTCAATATTGAAATTTATGTAAGACTCCGGACATTTTGTGAAACC
>CM076570.1:895223922-895359097 GCA_034641835.2 Pinus albicaulis | reverse complement strand
AGTGTCGCAATTGCGACGTATTCCTCTAAACGTCACAATTGTGACATGTTGTCTAAGTGTCAGTATTGCGACACTTTTCTATAAACGTCGGTATAGCGACGATTTCGGGCGGGATTGAAAAAATTTGGGGAAATTTCCGACATTTGATCAAAAGCGTCGGAACCAAGTGTCAGAATTTCCCCCAAATGTAGTAGTGTTAGGACTGAGAGTAGCATATCTTCATGCTCCGTTCTCTCAAAACTCCCCAATCCCTCAAAGCCCATAAGTACATAGAGGCAATTTGAATCCATCCGCACTGTCATCCAAACTCCATCAGTGCATCTGCCCCATGCTACATCAAGAAGGGAGCCAAACAGATGGTTTAATAAGTAAGACTTGCCGTTACTTTTCTTTCCCATTGATAAGATCACCATGATTTTACCATCCCACTGACTCAAGACAATGTTATATAAGCCAAAGCGGAGCAAGTTTTCTAGCGATATGTTATCTTCAAAATTTTGATGTGGAGGTATCTGAAGTCCATCAAGCAAGGGTTGTAGTCCATTGTTTTCAGCCCGAGCTAGTTGGATGGGTACAAGGCAAATAAGTTGACAGATTCATTTTCCCAGCAGCCTCTTTTTATAATAAGGGAACAAGACACCTACACCATTTGAGTCCCAACTTTCAGACATGATAACTTGAAACTGAATCCTGAGATTTGAAAAATATTTTCCTTTTTCTTTCTCTAATTGCTTAATCAGGAGCTGCAAGTACTCTTCAGATTTTCTTTGCCCATCATCTTCTCCAAGCGTATTTCTTGAATTCAACAAAACATGGATGGTAAGATCCCTGATACTTCCTCTACTGAGTGTAGAACTAACAGCATACTTATCAAAAATTTGATAGAAGTATTCTAATGTAGCACAAGTCTTATGAGAGTCCTGGTCCATGGAAACTCTGCAATCTATTTCCGGATTTGAGTTGTGTTTAGCTAATTCTTGAAACTCCAAAACTTCTGTAGCTAAAAATAGATTCAATATATTAGAAGAAAGAAAGCCAGCAACAACATTGCAGTATACAAGGTGAATTTGACACCCATAGTATACAAGCTTCACCTGGAAATCAGCAACGTCTTCAGCAATTTTATCCAAGGATTTTTTTTTTTCAAAAAGGACATGGCATCACCTAGCATGTAAATTTTGAGCTCAAATTCTGATGAAGCCTTGCTTACAGTTTGAGAATTTTCTTGAACATTTTCTTGAGAAGAATATGAGATAAATTCCTCTTTGTGGTCTGAACACATTGTAGACGTCTAAAAAACAAAGAGAAAAGAACCATCCCCTCAAATGCATGCATTTAAAAAATCTGAAGAGATAGTAATATACTTAGGTTTCATCAAAGGCTGATGATGAATTTCTACGATCCTAACCCTGTTCATGTCATCAACTAGGAGCAATTCTGCTTTCCCAGGAATACACTGCATCCATATTATATTTGTACTCCCAGAAAACAATTTCAACATAATTTCAACACCTGTCTAGTCTATATTCTGGAATGATTCATCAAACCTGTATATTAAAACCTTGGATACTTGAGCATCATATAAAGCTAGGAATCGTGTACATTCTTCAAAAGCTACCAAATGAAAACCTCGTTTAAATGTGCGAATATGATTGTTCCCACGCAGTAATGGTCCTAGCTTTGGGGACATGTACAAGTTCAGGGCATTATCAAATATCTCATGAAAAATTCCTTACCAAGATGTATGGAGGAGTGGTTGTACTTGCTGCAATGGTTCCTTTTACTCGAAGAGAATATCATCAACAATGCCTATCTGATATTGCTTTGACTATAGCAGAGTTGAGACATAGTTATGAGAGTGCCTGTGCCTTCTTGAGAGATTTGAAGCTTGTTATTTCTCAGATAGCAGTGAAGGATTGGACCTCTGTAGATTTGAAACGTGTTGCTATGAAGGTGGATATCCTTCGTGGGAACTTGGTTTCTGCAGTTAAGGCAGGGTGCATTTCTATGGCAGGAGACAAAAAGGTGCTTATGAATTTTGACTCTCAGGAAGAGGTAAGTGATGTGCCAATAGTACTTGGGGACCTCTTCATTGATTTGCACGATACTGGCCTAGAGCTTGTACCTCTAGATGAATCTACATCAAATTATCAAATTTTAAGTCATCTCAGATCAGTACCAAAAAACGTCTTGGATAGAAGAGGCAAAAGTGGTGATTTATGGCACTCTAAATTTTAGGACTTCATAGAGGCATTGGATGATAGACGGTGTGATCGAGTTTAAAGGTGGCTTTTCTGCAACACCGCAGAATTTTCTAGAAATGATGATGTGCAAACGTTACAACTGGAGGCAGTTTTGGCTCTTGCAAAATTGAAATAGGGACTCTCTGTATGTGGTTGCAAATGTTCCGATTGATTTTGGTGATGTGTTTTAGAGAAAGGCCATTCCTTTTATCACTCTGGTATGGGTAACCATGTTTGCGCTGAGAAGTGAACATATTGTTCTCTCGAATTACACCAAGACCAAGGAAATGAAGTGGAGGAATGTAAGAATTTGGCAGGCCATGAAGGGAATCATGATATAAGATATATGGTTCTTTCTATCATCCATTCTCTTTTCTTTCTTAATTTGTTTTAAAGAGATCCTTGAATAACCATTCCATTATTCCCGTTCATATGGACTTCCTAAAGCTTTTAGAGTTCCTGGTTTCAAACGGACAAATGGAATGCCATAACTCTTCACATAATTCTTTAAAGGGTGCTAGCTCAATGGAAGATCACCTGCCATGCAGGAGGTTGGTGGTTCGATTCCACTATACCCTAACATGAATTATCCAATGATATTGTATATTTTTTTAATTAAATATTTTTATATTGATTTATTTTAATTCCAACTATTGTCTTTGGAGAGACAAATGAAATTGTCTCATAAGATACAATAAATGAAACTGTCTCTAGGGAGACAAAAATGAAATTGTCTTTGGAGAGACAAAAATGAAATTGTCTCTGGAGAGACAAAAATGCTTGTGTTATATATTGTCTTTATAGAGACAATATTTTAAGACAATTTAATTTTAAGACGATTTAATTTGAGACACCCGCTTAAAGACAATATTTAAGACAAGACACAAGTTTTCTTTTGTCTCAGGTAAAGACAATTTACCCAAAAATTGCCTTAAATATTGTCTTAAAACCCCCCTTTATGTTGTAGTGTGTCGGCACAGAGATGTGGCGGTCGGCGCGGCCGCACCATTTGCTGCCGGTAGAAATTCAAAAGGCAAGCCACGCAAGTCTGATAAAAGACTCTCTTTCCAGGCACTTCTCAGTACTCTTCACTTATACGAAGCATAGAACGACAATTTCATTTGATCGAATTTCTCTTTTATACGTGGAATTATTTTTGGCGTTGTTGATCCAGCGGTAAATTTTCTTGGATAGTTAAAAATTTTGGAATTACGTAATTTTTTTTCACAAAAATATGGTTAAATAATGTTTTGATAGTGGAAATAGATTTAGTACAATTCAAAACCCTAGGAAAGCAAAAATTTTGAAACCTGAAGACTGTAACCTGAATTTATAAAAAAATCGCTCTGATTTTTTTCAAAACCCTGCCAAAATTTCTATAGTTTTCCAGAAAAAATTGTATTGGAATCATTAATCAAATCTATAAGTAAACATTAAAACACTTATCTTATCCTACCTTTTATTTTACTTAAAAAAATCATAAAATTTATTTATTATTATAAAAATAATATATATATATATATATATATATATATATATATATATATATATATATATATTTTTTTTTTTTTTTTTTTCTAACATTGACATTCATGACTATTTATCAAGGATATATCTATTTTTTAAAGAAAACTTAGTACAACTATAAGAGCCAATATCATGGCCAATCAATACCACATGTTGCAAAAAAAACGTTGTAAGGAAATAGAATAGGAAAGAGTAGCTTAGAAGAAATAAGTTGTTGCTGAGAAGGAGCCATTGTGAAGGAATGAAAGGCAATTTTTGCTTCCATGGAAGCAGGTCGTGGAGATTTCAAAGATATTGATGAAAAAATTTATCAACCAAAAATTTTTGTTATAGATATTGAAATAGGAAATTGTTGGTGAAAAAATATATATAAACCCACATAATATGTTCACATATATAAAAAAAATGTAGATATTGAAATAGGAAATTGGGGGTGAAAATATTTTGGTGATTAATCATCCTCTGAAACAAGCATGTAACTCAAATAAGTTATTTTAAATACATTCAAGTACAATCTATCAACATAGATGTAAATAAACAAAAAAATTATTAACATAAATAGAGTTTAGTCCAAGTTCATCTACATATCCGAGTGCTAATTTCATGCTTGTCAGCAATTTTTTATTGTATATGAATAACATTAGTCTTGGTATACAAGAAAGTGAATGTCTTTTTAATATGGAGACATTTTTTGAAGAAGATATTGTTATTTATGTTATGGTTTATTTTCTTAACTCCAAACTTGGTTTATTCTTTCTCTATATACATAAGAAACAATAATACAAAGTAATTTCACAATTTTAAGTTATATTTTTATATTTTATAATTAAAAATCTAGTTTCTTATTATACTATTTTACACACCTATTTATTCAAATAAATTATATTGTGAATATGTTTTCTCCTATTATTTGATTACAAGATTATTGTATTCTCTACTATATAAAACAACTTTATTAATAAAGAATTGAATGCCAAATTGAAAGATTTCTCAAGCGAGAACTACTATAATATATAGAACTGATTTTTTTATGTATAAATTATTTGTTTTATATGTTGTTGAATTTCCATTACCTATTATCTTCAAACTCCATGGGGAGTTATTGAACATGGGAGCCAACTTTAGGTAAATAAACATTCCAATTGTCAACTTGGAAAAAAAAAATTATAATCCTAAAATTGTCTTACCTAATCATATTTTCAGATATATAATTGAGTTCCATTTATTAAAAACAAAGGCAATACTAAGAGCCTCCTAGAGTTATAAAAGGTATTTGACATGAAAAATAAAAAATCTCCTCATGACAATATACAAATGTTAATCTTAATTGAATCATTAAAAATCTAAAAAGGGATAATAGATAGCATCACAATTTTGTTATCACAACTAAATTCTCCTATATGAAACAATGATGGCTTTAATCAGTTCAAGAGCAGTAAAAACAAGTTTACTTAGAAAACAACTCTAGCACTAAGAGGGATATGGAAGCAACTGTTGAGTTGGTTAACATGTCTTGCTCTATGGTGTTGGATATTGGGCATAGGAAACTGTTGATTTGGTGAACATGTCTTTCTCCATTTTCATCAACATGTCCAGATACATCACCCCGATCGGGGAAGATTTCTTGATAAAATTATGAAGTGAAAAACTTTGTTTAAAATTTAATAAAAAGTTGAGTTAATTTGACATCATATAATATGAAAATTGTTTATGATTATAAAGTAAAAAACATGTAAGATTTTTTAGTTACATTTAGGTAATTAAAGATATGTATATAGTTTTTTTAACGAAAGAAATTTAATATTCATTAACAAAAATAAATTTTATTAACTAAAATTTTAAACGAATAATGGTTATAAAGAATTAAAATTAATTTTATTAAATAATTAGTTTAAATATATATTATTTATGAGAGGGATCAATTCTCTTTTCACTCTAAAAGAGTTGCATATCCATACATTTGATCCGTCTTGGCTCTTGGTATATCCATAGTTAAAATTGATCTAGGCCATCTTAATTTCCCCCTTTAAATAAACTACATTCGGCATGAATACCATGGGTCAATACCATGGGTTGTTTTTATAGTTTATTATTATTTTTATTTTTTACTATATTTTGACCTAGTTAAAATGTTCATTACATTATGTCAATATTTTTATTTATTTTACTTTTATTTTTATTTTTGTGTAATTTGACATAGTCTAAAAAAACCTAAATTCAATCTAACTTATTCAAAAAAAAAAACTAACATTATAAAAAGCATATATAAAACTATTTACTTGTGGATCTAATGGCGTAAAACATTTCAATTCTCTAACATTTGATCCAGTGGCTCTGACATGGACACACTGGAAACTAGGGAAGTTGTTTTCAAATAAGAATGTCTTACGGCGTAATTATAAGTCATTTTATAATTAAAATAATTTTTATATGTCAATGGTATACCCAGGTTGTTAACTCCTTCACCGCCGGTGTTCGATTCCTGAAATTACATGTTTAGTCTATTGTGATGAGGCTAGAATAATAGGTAGAGAGTGGTCAATACTGGAAGTCTAGGTTCTTGCTAAGTCATATATTCCTAATATATTAGGCTTATAGGCAATTGGATATACTCTTGGTGTTATAATGGTAGCTACAAAGTTTGATCATCAAAGATGATCATATATATATATATATATATATATATATATATATATATATATATATATATATATCCCGTCTACATGGAATATAGTTATCTCAAACATAATTTTAAACACACACACACACACACATATACATATATATTGCCATTTTTTTTGACAAATGGTATATCTTGATTGAAAGTGGGTGCTCCACTCATCACTAGGGACATATAAGCTATTATTAAAGTTATTTTGTTTTGTTTAGTTGACCATTGAAAAGAGCCCAAAAAGAACAGAGAAGTTGTTGAACTCCCTTTTAGTCTAAAGGTAAGTGTAATATCTCCCCAAAATCATCCAATCAAATAATTACTAAATACACAACATTTTTTAAATGATTATTTGCATTACTTGTTATAATTAAAGGTTAAACCATTAATTTACTTGAGAGAAACCATTTTATCACCATCTCAATATTTATTTAGTTTTTCTATATCAAGAAACATTGTAATATATTTACATTATCAAAAGTGGGTGCATGGAACTGGGTTACACTTTTTGGCAAAGCGAGGCTCTTTTTGGTGAAAAAAATTCCTAGATCGAGCAATTTTTAAGCGCTTTATGGAATTTCTTAGGTGCTTAAACATAGCTTTATTGAGCATTTAAACAAACCCTTGATCACGCTCATTTCTAACCTGAGTTAGAAGCTCGGTCAAGAGTTAGGGCTCAATCAAGCTATATGGTTAGATAAAGCTCTATGGCTCCATTGAGTGCCACGGGTCTATTGAGTCATATTTCACAGTTTGAGCAAGCCATTTTGCACAAACCCCTAAGAAAAAGGAGTTCAATTGAAGATTGCTCATTTTGCACAAACCCCTAAGGAAAAGGAGTTCAACTGAAGATTTCTAATCTCGACCTAGATGAAGGAACTCAATCTAACTGCACATAGCTGCACATCAACCACAAAGAGCCTCAAGCCAAGGTAGGTTTCTTGTCTTTTTTGTCTCTTTTATTTAATATTTCTTGCCAAATAAAATAAATTAATTTGAAAAAAAATCTACTATTAATAAAAAAAAACCACCATAAAAGCCCCAAGAAAATTCTTGAAAACCACAGAAAAACAACCTAAAAGACCACAAAAATATCCTATAAAGTCAAAAGGACATAGAAAACCAAAAAAAACCCTTGAAAACCAAGATAGAAAAACTTATTTATTATAAATATTTTTTTTATAGTAAAAACATTATTTTTAAATTTAGTGAAATAAATTTTAATAAAAATAGATTTTTTATTATTTTAAATGTATTTTAAATTTCTAACAAATTTAATTTAAAAAATAAAAAATAACAACAACTAAATTATAAACTATATAAATGGCTTATAAATAAATTAAGAATTTTAAATTAACATGATAAATATGATGGCTCATGATAAACCAATTAAATCAAATAAGAAATTGCAAGGAACCAAAATCAAGGAAAGAGCAGGCGTGGGAATTTAAGAGAGTTGTTGCTGGAATTCGTTGACGCAGGCAATGGCTGAAGCGTTGTGGAGGAACCCATACATGGAGGAGTCTTGAAGGTGCCCCTATGGAAAATAAACTCAAAAATGATTAATCTCACTGGCAGCAGTTCGCATAATCTCACTGGCAGCAATTAAAATCCGTGGAACAAGAGGCCCTGCTCGACAATGAGATCTTCATACCTATTATTCTTCTTTGCACTTCCGTCACAAAAAATTGTTCCGGCAGTTGTTTGCCCCTTGGTGTTCCTCCACCTCTTATTATCATCCACACAATTGACAATTGAAGTGTGGTACTGCAAGTCCATTCACTAAAAAAATATGTACAGAATACTACTTTGAATTTGGTGCTGCAAAGTCCATTGACTCAAAATTATATTTAAGAGAATATGACTCTAATTTAGTGTTAAAAAGGGTCAATGGACTAGTCATATGTACATGATGAGTGTTAAACAAAGTAAATTGATATGCACGCAAATAAATTTGAAACAAAGTCAATTCAATAGGCTTTAAAATTGTTATGAGAGTTGAAAATGTAATAAAAATATTTAAATATAATCATATATGTCATTGCAATTATTTTTTTGGTTAGGTTTTATGGGAATAGTTTGATAAGTGTGGTATGTTTAATATGTTTAGAGTAGTTTTAAGTAGGAGCATTTAAGATTTTAAAATTATTGGAGATTGTATTATGCCTTTATTACACCAGCTTTTAGCATCATTAAATTTATGTTTATCAAGGTAATTTTTAGATAAACAAAAATTAAAATGTTCCTTATATTTATTTATGGACCAAATTTAAAATGATAGAATGAGTCGATTAAGAGACATGCCTCCATATGAGAGATGCCGTTATAAATTTGCAAGCAAATTTTTTTTTTCAATTCGTTAGTATGGTGAGACGGATGGAATCACTTGATTGAGAGATCTATGTTTGTGTTTTTTCAATGAGTGGAGCTGTTTTTTTTTTTTAATTTATTTATGAGTGGAGTTGTTTTTTTAAATTTATTTATTAGAAAATAACATAGAAGTTTTAAAAATATATTTATACTTTTAAATATTTTATTTTATTAAAAAATTTAAATAAAATAATTTTATTTTAATTATAAAATACATTTATTTAATAAAATAAAATAAAATAAAGTTTATT
Organism: Pinus albicaulis; assembly: GCA_034641835.2. Classification (NCBI taxonomy): domain Eukaryota; kingdom Viridiplantae; phylum Streptophyta; class Pinopsida; order Pinales; family Pinaceae; genus Pinus; species Pinus albicaulis. The sequence continues at coordinate 895,350,035 of CM076570.1, read as the reverse complement.
TTATTTTATATTTACTTCAAGATTTTTAGACATGGACACATGGTCATATAAATTTAAAAACAAAAATTCCTTATTATATTTTAAAAATATCACAAATATATGCTACAAGCATGATACAAATTCCATAAAATTATTTATTAAAGTTTGATATTTGTGACAGCTTCATTTGAGTTAACTAGTGTTAACTAGTTAAAGACAATTTGTTTAATTTTTTTTTTATCTGACAAGAAAAACTTAAATCATTACTGTTGATAAAACAAATTATTTTGCAGAAATTATTAAATGAGGAGGAATTAATTAATGGAAAGTAAATCTTTTAAGCTGATGGTAAAAATGTATCCAAGAATAGGAGGTGGTTGGGGACAGTTGGAAAGACAGTTACCTACTTCTCTGAGGATAAAGCTGAATCCCAGGGGAAGAGTAGGGGTTGGAGGTGCAATTGGTAAAGGGGAGTATTTTCTAGAGCTAGTTATGATCAGTTGAAAATAATTCACAGCAACCCTTGTAAAGCCAGATTTTCTGAGTTGACTGGATTGGCCATCCAGAAGTCATAGCAGAAAGAAAACTTATTCCACTGTTAACCCGGGACACCATCTAGATTCTGGAGCTAGGGGGCAAGTGGAGGACATAATAGCCTCCCTTGATGGTTGGGAGGACCACAGCTTGGAAGAATAAATTCTACATAAGTATAAATACTTTGAGTGTGTTGTGCTATTGTCTTAATATGGAAGTTTTAGACTGTTTTAGATTACTAATATTAATACAAAAGTAGAGGATTGAATATTGAACTTATGTTAAATGGTAGAATTGTATTTCTGTGTAAAGGAAAAGAAGGTACTATTGTCGAAAAATATATATATCATGATTGGACTGTAGTATGTATGTATATAGACCCTATAAAGAACACGGTGTAATTCTTTTGCAAACTAAAGGAAAGTAAATAGAATTTTCCATTGCAGCTATAAACCTATTGTATGCACAGATACATTTATGAACACAATAGGAACGCAAACTATAATTATGTTAGTATACAGCTGAAGATAATGCATACTGTAACATGTATACAGAAATTCTTAATGAATGAATAATGTAGCATCCCAAAAAACAAGAAAATTAGAACTTGAGGTCCGGGGTTTGGGGTGAAACCCTACCCTAGACCAACTGTTCTTTATAACCCATTTTCTATACTCAAACTTTACCACGGTGGTCTGGTCACCGATTAACTCTACTGAAGAGGTGTATGAGCAAAGTAAACAAAAGATCGACGGAGGAATGGTTAACAGTATAAATTTTATTACAGAATCAAAAACAAGAAGACATACGAAAATTCCATAGAAACCCTCGTCTCTGTACCAGACAGCGAGTAAAGATTCTTTAGCAACTGATAAAGATAAAATGAGAAACACCCTTTAAGAAGCAAATAAACATAATCAAGATTTCCTCTAAAATCGGAACGTATACTTAAAGAAAAGTACGCATGCAGAGGGTAAAAACCCTTACTGTTAATATTTAGCAGGAGAAACCAAAACAATTACATATCGGCCAGATTTACAAAAGCATTGTAGAAAGAAAAATGAGAACTAAACTAAACATGTAATATATATTAATTATGCAATCAATGGAAATGTACTTGAGAGCATAACAAAGCTGTTAAGTGAAAATCCATTTCCCTTCTTATAATTCTTGGAATAGGTTTGAGGGTTAAACCCTTCATAAACGTTTCCAAATAGAGTTCAAACCGTATCAAATATAAAAAGAACTAATAAATACAGAGAGTCTCTGGACTCTTAACATTCTTTATCAGATAAAACTAATGAAAGGAAATAAACAGCTCAATGAAGACATTCAGAAAGGTATGAGACCGGAACCCTAGGGTTTCGGTTCCCTTTGTAAACCATGGTACCTGTATAATAAAGAGTTGTGAGGAAATCATACAAGGACCTTGATAAATGCAAGCGCATTCGTATAGTAAATGACAAGCAACGAACCTGCAATAGTTAATACAAAACCAAACTATGAGATAAGAGATAGCACGCAAGAACTTATCCAGATAATGAGGACTAAAAGCCTTCATTGAATGAAAAAGCCAGTAAAAAAAAATGTTAACCTGAAAGCTAACGAAGGATTCACGACTGCCAGGCTTGAAAAGAATAAAAAGGAAAATCAGTATTAATCCTATCAAAAAAATAATTTACTTAAAATAAATAATATACAACAGAGACTGTAGATAATTTCATCTTTGAGATCCTTAAAAAAAAAGCATTTAGAAAATTTACGGTAAGATCCGAGTAACATTATATTCAGATGTGCTAGTTGCGAAATCAACCATGCCCTTACCTGAAAAGCTTTCTTCGGCAAGTACTTGCCACAGGGTATCAGCACTTGAACCTTTGCAGCTGGGCACGAACATAGTTTTGAACTCTGTAGTATAACCCGGCGAGAATCTTAACATTCAGCAACGGAAAATGAGTCGAGCCATGATCAGAAAACTCCGCTAGGAGAGCCAGGAAAATTCCGGTAGATTTTATGAAGAATAGGGGTGGAGAAACCATAGGGTTTCGGTGGTATAGAGCTCGAGTTGTAACTCTCACCCTACCAAAATTCTCTGTGTGCTGGCAGATCCGAATTGATGAGTATCGATAGACCCCTACAGAAAATCCCAAGGATAATCTCAAGGGACATGGCAGTTGTCCATGCAGCGTTAATGTGCAGTACAGTTGGGTCAAGTGGAGTTGACAACCAACTCCGTAAGATTTAAATGTCTGTTGCCAGGTGGATCTCCACCAACCCAAAAACAAGTAGATTGTATTGGATTTATGCGTATAGGAATAACATTTCAAATGACCCGTATGTAATACAACTGAAGTAAAACCAATATAATCATGTCCCAATAAATACGATAGACACATTTTATGGTTGATAAATTTATCGTATATTATGATAGAGAGATATGATCCGTAAGTCTATCACCATTTTGTAGTGAATAAATTGAAATACACAGTAATGAATGGTATATATTGTATTCATGGAGAAATATTCTTACTATTACCTTTAATATTTATCATAGTAGAAATTGATAGAACTCAGATCTAGTTGCATCGATTGGTTAAATAGTATTGTTATATGTATTGAATAGTGTGGTGCAAATGAATTATGTTTATATTGATAAAGGTAAGTAATTTTTTAATTTATTTTTTATTTTTTTATGGTAGTAAATATTTAAGGATGAAGGTGACAAGTGGTATCAAAGCAGGTTGTAACACTGGGACCCTAAGGGTCTACTAACAGTGAAACTGTATATGTGAATAGTGCACAGAGAGAGAGAGAACGAGTGATAATGAGAAGAGCTATAGCATCACAATCGCAATCAGAAGAAACTCAAGCCATAACAGTCATGAATCCGGAAATGGGGGTTCAATTAAGTGTAGAACAACATCAAAAGACCAGTCGGTTACTTGAAGAACAACAACATCAAACTAGTTTTTTGTTGAACACGATGCATCAATTACAAGAGGAAATTCTAAGAGTCAGGAAGGATAATGAGCGACTGTTACAAGACCAGGAGAAAATTTTAAAAAGTTTATCTGACAAACATTAGGAGTTGGATCATCCAAGTGCTGAAAGAGGCTTACTAGTAGATGAAGATCAGCAAACAAGAAATAACATTACAGATAGAGTTGAAAAGAGTCCCTCCCAGAGAAGTAAAAATAATAATTACAATGAGGCAGAGTCAGGCAATCTGTCCGATCAGTAAGATATTAAGAGACAGAAAGTAGAACTACAGGGAGAATTCCGCAAAATTAAGCCACCAACGTTTGATGGTGAGGCAGAGGAGGTGGCTGAAGCCTGGTTAATTAATATAAATAAGTATTTTTAGGTATATTAATATAGCAGCAATCTGAAGGCCAGATTGGCTATATACCAGTTACAAGAAAAGGCCACCCTGTGGTGGGAAGAAGTGAAAAATGTACGCAGCATAGATGAATAGGATATTACTTGGGAATTGTTTCTGCAGTACTTTAAAGACAAGTACTTAACAGAAAGGTTTTATGATGACAAAGCTAAGGAATTTCATGATCTTCGGTTGGGACAAATTACCATGGATGATTACGTCACTAAATTTACTTCCTTGTTACATTACGTTCCCTATATCTGAGAAGAAAAGGCCAAAGTGCAGAGGTTCTTAAGCAGCCTACCTACTCATATGAGAGAACGAATAGAATTTGTTAATCCTCAGACCATGGATGAAGCCATTCGTAAAGCACGAATGTGTCATCAACATTCCAAGGCCAATGGTGAAGGAGGAAAAAGCTGGCAGCCCAAGAAAAGTCTGAAAAATAATTCCAATCTTAAAAGCAGTAAGAGTGGCAACTTTAAAGGCGCATCACGAACTTCTATCAGTAAACAATTTTGTAGGAATCACCAAAGAACCAAATGGCCAGTGGAAGAAAAGCCCACAGAAGCTTCTAGTAAGCCAGAGCAAGGACAGATTACAAAACCTCCTTTACAGTGTTGGGGCTGCGGGGAGGTTCATTATTATAAAAACTGTCCACAACAAACCAGAAATGAAACTGTAACAAATTTGCAGGAAGCATCTACAGTGGGGGACGTGGCTAGCATACCCCGCATTAATGCAACCTTGGAAGATTGACAGACTGATTATCAGCCCAAAATGATTGAATTAGAAGGTACTTTACTAACTAAACCCATTTCAATTTTGGTAGATCCTGGAGTAAGTTTGAGTTATGTAAGTCCCAAACTAGTGGAAATGTGTAATTTAAAAGAATAGAAATTTAAAAATTCCTGGTTAGTACAACTAGCTACCGAGGCAAAACGAAAGGTAACTGTAAAGATTCCAAATTGTACATTGGAAGTGGCAGAACAGCAGTTACAGGTAGATTTAAATATTTTACCATTGGGATCTTATGATGTGTTATTGGGTATGAATTGGTTAGAGAGACACTGGACCTTAGTGGATTGTAAAGAAAAGATAATTTATTATAGAATGCAAGATGGCACGTGAAAAGAGATTCAAGGAGTTAAAAATTCAGAGCAATTACGTCCAATCACAACATCTCAAATGGGTAAGTGTATCAGAAAAGGATGCCAACTGTATGCAATTCAAGTGGGGTACACAAATTCCAAGGAAAAGTCACCAATAATGGAGGATATCCCTGTAGTACAAGAATTTCTGGATGTTTTTCCAGAAAACATGCCTGGTTTACCACCTAAGAGGGATATTGACTTCACCATAGAGTTGTTGCCAGGAGCCTCTCTGGTGTCAAGAGCTCCTTATAGAATGAGCGTGCCAAAACTAATTGAATTGAAAATACAGCTACAAGAGCTACTAGACAAAGGCTACATCCATCCAAGTGTGTCTCCATGGGGAGCACCAGTCCTATTTGTTAAAAAGAAAGACAGAACTTTACGTATGTGTATGGATTACAGGCAGCTTAATAAGCTAACTGTTAAGAATAAATACCCCTTACCAAGAATCGATGATTTATTTGATCAGGTAAGAGGGGCTAAGGTGTTTTCTAAAATAGACTTAAGATCCGTATAACATCAAATTCGAATCAAAGATGAAGATATTTGTAAGACAACATTTGACACACGCTATGGGCACTATGAATTCATGGTGTTACCCTTTGGATTGACGAATGCACTAGCAACCTTTATGAGGTTGATGCATGGCATCTTCCACCCATTCTTGGATAACTTTGTACTTATTTTCATAGATGACATTCTGATATATACTAAAAGTGTGGAGGAACATAAAGAGCATTTGGGAATAGTTTTGGAGATGCTAAGAAAGCATCAGCTTTATGCTAAGTTTAGTAAATGTGATTTCCTTAAAATAGAAATCCAATATCTGGGACATGTTATATCAGCTGAAGGAATCGCTGTTGATCCAGAAAAGATCAAAATATTATGAAATGGCGAGTACCCCAGAATGTGGCCGACATTAGATCGTTCATGGGATTAGCTGGTTATTATAGAAGATTTATAGAAGGATTTTCCAAAACTTCTTTTCCTATTACATCTTTGTAGAAGAAGGGAAAGCTTTTCAAATGGACAAAGGAGTGTCAGAACAACTTTGAAAAGCTGAAGCAACTTTTGACTACAACACCGGTTTTGAGGGTAGCTGACCCTGATAAAGATTATGAAGTTTGTACTGATGAAAGTAAAGAGGGTGTTGGAGCAATATTAACCCAGGAAGGCAAAGTGGTGGCATATGAGTATAGAAAACTGAAGGACCATGAACAGAAATATTCTGCTTATGACATGGAACTTACAGCAGTGGTACATGTTCTCCGGGTGTGGAGGCATTACCTGTTGGGTAAGAGGTTTGTACTTAAAACAAACCATAGTAGCTTGACTGATTATTTTAAGCAAACAAATATAAATTCCAGGCAAGCAAGATGGAATGCCTTTCTAAGTGAATTTGATATGGACATTCAGCACATAAAGGGTAAGGAAAATCGAGTAGCATATGCGTTGAGCAGAAAATTACATGGCATTTGTGCATTATACTATAACCAGCTAGAAAGCCAACTTTTGGAACAGTTAAAAGAAGAGGCACAAAAATATCCGGAATACAAATTCCTATGGCAAAAAATGGAAGAGGATAAGAAGCATGGAAAGACATCTGAGTATGGAAAGAATGAAGATCAGGTGTTGGCATTCCGAGGCAGAATATATGTGCCTAATCGTATAACTCTAAAGGAGTTAATACTGAATGGATTCCATCGCAGAAATTATGCTGGACATCTGAGATATCATAAAATGCTTACTGCAATAAGAAAGGTATATTATTGGTCGGGCATGGGTAAGAATATTGCTGAATATTTAAGCAAATGTCTGGAGTGTCAGCAGGTAAAGGTGGAGCCCATACCTGAATGGAAGTGGGAGGTTATCTCCTTAGATTTCATCACAGGTCTACCGCGAAAAAAAATACAGAATGATTCAATCATGGTAGTGGTAGATAGATTAAGAAAATCTGCACATTTTATACCTGTACAATCTATGTACAAGACAGTACAGATTGTTGATATATTTATGAAGGAAATTTTCAGGTTGCATGGTATACCAAAAACTATGATTTCAGACCGGGATGTTAAGTTTACATCCGCATTTTGGAAAACTTTATTTTCAGGTCTGGGAACACAAATACACTTTAGCACCGCCTATCACCCTTAGACTGATGGGCAAATGGAGCGGGTAAACCAAGTATTGGAAGACATATTGCGCATGTATGTGATGTAGCATCCAACCAAGTGGGAGGATTATCTGCATCTTGTTGAATTTTCTTATAACAACGGGTATCAAGAATCTATGAAAATGAGTCCCTTCGAGGCATTGTATGGTAGGAAATGTCGTACACCTATAAACTGGAGCAGTCCAGAGACTAAATTAATGTTGGGCCTGAAATGTTGGCGGAAATGGAAGCTGAGGTAAAAAGAATAAGGTGAAATCTGAATGTTGCGCAAGACTGAAAAAAGATTTATGCAGATAAGAAAATGTCTTACCGTGAATTCATGGTGGGGGATCATGTTTATGTGAGAATTAAGCCCAAGAGGAGTACCATGAGGTGGACCTCTTGTGCCAAATTATCTCCCATCTCCCAGATACTGTGGACCTTTCCAAATACTGGAAAGGGTAGGACCAGTAGCTTATCGGTTGGCTTTACTCAGCCATATTCAGGTTCTCAATGTGTTCTATGTGTCCTTTCTAAAGCATTATGTACATGATGAAAAACATGTGATTCATTGGCGAAATATTCAAGTAGAACCGGACGGAGTGTCTCTGGTCGAGCCGCAACGCATACTTGACCGAAGAGAAATCGAACTTCGCAAACGAGTAGTCATCCAGGTAAAAGTGCAATGGAAGCACTTCAGACCGGATGAAGCTACTTGGGAGTATGAGAAGTTCATGCGGGAAGCTTACCCGGAGCTCTTTGCAGAGCTGGGCTGAAACACCGGAAACGGTGTTACTTCCAAGGGGGGAAGTTGTCACAGCTTCATTTAAGTTAACTAGTGTTAACTAGTTAAAGACAATTTGTTTAATTTTCTTTTATCTGGAAAGAAAAAATTAAATAATTACTGTTGATAAACCAAATTATTTTGCTGAAATTATTAAATTAGGAGGAATTAATTAATGGAAAGTAAATCTTTTAAGCTGATGGTAAAAATGTTTCCAAGAATAGGAGGTGGTTGGGGACAGTTGGAAAGACAGTTACCTACTCCTCTGAGGATAAAGCTGAATCCCAGGGGAGGAGTAGGGGTTGGGGGTGCAATTGGTAAAGGGGAGTATTTTCTAGAGCTGGTTATGATCAGTTGAAAATAACTCACAACAACCCTTGTAAAGCCAGATTTTCTAAGTTGACTAGATTGGGCATCCAGAGGTCATAGAAGAAAGAAAACTTATTCCACTATTAACCCGGGACATCGTCCAGATTCTGGAGCTAGGGGGCAAGTGGAGGACGTAATAGCCTCCCTTGATGGTTGGGAGGACCACAGCTTGGAAGAATAAGTTCCAAATAAGTATAAAGACTTTAAGTATGTTGTGCTATTATCTTAATATGGAAGTTTTAGGCTGTTTTAGATTACTAATATTAATACAAAAGTAGAGGATTGAATATTGAACTTCTGTTAAATGATAGAATTGCATTTTCTGTGTAAAGGAAAAGAAGGTACTACTGTCGAAAAATATATATATCATGATTGGACTGTAGTATGTATATATATAGACCTTATAAAGAACATGGTGTAACTCTTTTGCAAACTACAGGAAAGTAAATAGAATTTTTCATTGCAGCTATAAACCTATTGTATGCACAGATATAGTTATGAACACAATAGGAATGCAAACTGTAATTATGTTAATATACAGCTGAAGATAATTCATATTGTAACATGTATACAGAAATTCTTAACGAATGAATAATGTAGCATCCCAGAAAACAAGAAAATTAGAACTTGAGGTCCGGGGTTTGGGGTGAAACCCTACCCTAGACCAACTGTTCTTTATAACCCATTTTCTATACTCAAACTTTACCATGGTGGTCTGGTCACCGATTAACTCTACTAAAGAGGTGTATGAGTAAAGTAAACAAAAGATTGACAGAGGATTGGTTAACAGTATAAATTTTATTACAGAGTCAAAAACAAGAAGACATACCAAAATTTCACACAGACCCTCGTCTCTGTACCAGACAGCGAGTAAAGATTCTTTAGTAATTGATAAAGATAAAACGAGAAACACCCTTTAAGAAACAAATAAACATAAGCAAGATTTCCTCTAAAATCGAAACGCATAGTTAAAAAAAGGACTCATGCAGAGGGTAAAAACCCTTACTGTTAATATTTAGCAGGAGAAACCAAAACAATTACATATCGGCCGGATTTACAAAATAATTGTAGAAAGAAAAATGAGAACAGAACTAAACATGTAATATATATTAACTCTGCAATCAATGGAAATGTACTTGAGAGCATAACATAGATGTTAAATGAAAATCCATTTCCCTTCTTATAAATCTTGGAATAGGTTTGAGGGTTAAACCCTTCATAAATGTTTCCGAATAGAGTTCAGACCGTATCAAATATAAAAAGAACTAATAAATACAGAGAGTCTCTAGACTCTTAACATTCTTTATCAGATAAAACTAATGAAAGGAAATAAATGGCCCAACGAAGGCACTCAAAAAGGTATGAGATCGGAACCCTAGGGTTTCGGTTCCCTTTGTAAACCATGGTACCTATATAATAATGCGTTGTGAGGAAATCATACAAGGACCTTGATAAATGCAAGCGCATTCATATAGTAAATGACAAGAAACGAACCTACAATAATTAATACAAAACCAAACTATGAGATAAAAGATAGTGCGCAAGAACTTATCCAGATAACGAGGACTAAAAAACCTCATTGAATGAAAAATCCGGTAAAAAAAAATGTTAACCTGAAAGCTAATGAAGGATTCACGACTGCCAGGCCTGGAAAGCATAAAAAGGAAAAGCAGTATTAATCCTATCAGAAAAATAAGTTACTTAAAATAAATAATATACAGCAAAGACTGTAGATAATTTCATCTTTGAGATCCTTAAAGAAAAACATTTAGAAACTTTTCGGTAGGATCCAAGTAACATTATATTCAGATGTGCTAGTTACGAAATCAACCTTGCCCTTACCTGAAAAGCTTTCTTCGGCAAGTACTTGCCACAGGGTATCAGCACTTGAACCTTTGCAGCTGGGCACGAACATAGTTTTGAACTCTGCAGTCTAACCTAGCGAGAATCTTAACATTCAGCGACGGAAAATGAGTCGAGCCATGATCAGAAAGCTCCATTAGGAGAGCCAAGCAAATGACGACATATTTTATGAAGAACAAGGGTGGAGAAACCATAAGGTTTCGGCGGTATAGAGCTCGAGTTGTAACTCCCACCCTACCAAAATGCTCTGTGTGCTAGCAGATCCGAATTGATGAGTATCGATAGACCCCTGCAGCAAATCCCGAGGATAATTTCAAGGGACATGGCAGCTTTCCATGCAGCGTTAATGCGCAGTACAGTTGGGTCAAGTGGAGTTGACAACCAACTCCGTAAGATTTAAATGTTCGTTGCTAGGTGGATCTCGACCAACCCAAAAACAAGCAGATTGTATTGGATTTATGCGTATAGCAATAACATTTCAAATGATTCGTATGTAATACAACTGGAGTAAAACCAATATAACCATGCGCCAATAAATACGATAGACACAGTTTATGGTTGATAAATTTATCGTAGATTATGATAGAGAGATATGATCTGTAAGTCTATCACTATTGTGTAGTGAATAAATCAAAATACACAGTAATGAATGGTATATATTGTATTCATGGAGAAATATTCTTACTATTACCTTTAATATTTACCATAGTCGAAATTAATAGAACTTAGATCCAGTTGCATCGATTGGTTAAACAACATTGTTATATGTATTGAATAGTGTGGTGCAAATGAATTATGTTTATATTGATAAAGGTAAGTAAATTTTTATTTTTTATTTTTTATTTGTTATGGTAGTAAATATTTAAGGATGAAGGTGACAATATTTTAATAAACTAATCAATTTTAATTTTTAATTTTTATCTATTATAAAATTCTATTTCATAAATAAATTTATTTATAAAAATAATCACATTGCTATGAAAGAAATTCATTTATCAAAGTCCACTTAAAAAAAAAAGATGAAAATTAAACTGACCATAAATCAACCTCATCATTACAAACTTAACTTTGGAATTTCGAACTCTGGAAATATTCGAAGTATACTTTTTTAACTCACTTTTATCTATCGAATTAAAGATGGGATCAGATTGTATGCATAGAGCTTTGGTAAAATCACAACAGGAGTGGGATAGAATATCTCTCGAACATACACAATCATCTGGTCACTTCAAAAAAATTATTTCTATTACAAATTTTTCATGCTTGAATTGATGTTGGCCAACAATGCTTCGGTGAAAAATAAACTAAAACCCTAAGACAAGCGATGGGATTGTTGTGAATCCTAAGTGGTGTTGTTTTGACGGATGAGAGATTGGTATGAAACACTTAAAAAAATGCTTTCCATTACATGTGTTGCATGGTTGAATTGACGTCGGCTAATAACCCTTCGATGAAAAATAAACCAAAACCCTAAGAATGGAAATTATTGTGAATTGATGTTTTCATGGCTAAGAGATTGGTAAGAAATAGGCAAAGGCTTGTCCGGTATTTCAGGAATCTCAATGTCCCCTACCAACATCTTCAGTGCTTCACCAATCGTGGGTCTGTGAGCCACCATAACATGGGAAAACATAATACCCACTGAAACGAACCTACCCATGACGTTCACAGGCCCACTACTCCGAATCCTTTCATCAATTACTTCAACACCTTTGCCTGTTTTGATGAGCTTCCATGCCCAATCCGTAATAAGGTAATTGGAGGCTGATTCCAGGGAGGTATCCAAAGCCTTTCTCCTGCATATGACCTCCAATAAGACAGCGCCAAAACTATACACATCACTCTTTTCTATAAGGCAACCATACAACGAGTATTTGGGAGCTAAGTAGTTGTGTGTTCCTGCAACTACTTTAGTCGTGATATGTGATTCTCCCTCGACTAATTTATCCATCATTTTTGCAAGGCCAAAGTCGAAAACACAGGCATTCATATCTTCGTCCAGTAGAATGTTATCAGGTTTGATGTCTCTGTGATAAATTGGGGGTTGGAGACTCCTATGAAGATAAGCTAATCCCTTCGCAGTCCCCAGGAAAATGTTCTTACGTTGCGTCCAGCTCAATGGATTCGTCGATTTCCTTCCAAAGAGATGCTCATCTAGACTTCCATTGGCCATGCAATCATAAATCAGAAACCACTGGTTCTCGGCAATGTCGTCACTGGCAATGCAACAGCCCCTCAAATCAACCAGATTCCGACGCCTGATATGGTTAATAATCTCCACTTCATTTAAGAATTCTGCATCCCCTTCGGCAGAGCAGTTTCTGATGCTCTTCACGGCCACCAACTGCCCGTTGGGAAGCGTTCCCTTATACACAGTCCCGAAACCCCCTTGACCGATGAGGTTGTCACTGCTAAAATTGTGGGTCGCATCTTTGATCTCTTCTATGTTGAACCATACTAACCCCATGGAAGTTTTCATGGTTGCATGCAAAATGTTGAAATATTAAAGTCACCTATGTACCCTGTGCAGGTAGAAATAGAGTACAAGGAGCAGAGGATATTGCGTGCACAACACTGTGCATTCAAGAGGAATTAAATTTTGATGGGCCGCAGCCACCATTGCCGAGATGAATTTATGTTTGTATGGGCGTAGTCGAATTTGCAGAGGAAATGAAGACTTTCGTGGTTAAACCACAGAACAGTAGAGTCTTATTAAAGAATAGTCATTTCGGGCTTTTAAGCCCTCACCAACCAAGCATAACCAAATTTTCTTTAACACGCCAAGTATTTTGAAAATTTTGAATTGGGCCACGTCATCTGTGGTCCCCACCACTTCATGTCCAATCGCAAGTTTTATTTTAAGTGTCTTGTTGATATGAAGGAGTTCCAATGCGATGCGATGGTGCGATATCACACATCGCACATCACAAAGGAGCGATGTAATTTCTGCCTTCCGAAATGTGTCACCGCTGATTGCATGTTTGCGATGCGATGTGGTCCCACCAACATCGCTCATCACAATCGCATTCACCAACCACACCACCGCCATATGTTATGTTCCATTGAAAGTTTGCGATGCGATGTGGTCCCACCACAATCGCTCATCGCAAGTCTTCCACCCTTCGCTTATGTCTTCCGCCAATGCCGATGGTGAGATGCGACGTGGTCCCTACCACAATCGCCAATTGCAAAATTGCAAATTTGTTATTCAACTGTTCCGCCGATCGCCGATTGCGATGTGGGCTCCACTCGTACATCGTGCATATTAAATTTTTATGTTCCAACAATGTATTTTTATTGTAATTTTTTTTATGTTTACATTATGCTACGCCATATAAAAAGAATGAAAAACTCGTAGGCATATTGTATTTTTTTATTGTTGTGTTGTATTGTTGTGTAGTGAAAAAGCCTGCAGGTAGAGAAAAACATAGTGAAGCATAACAGAGCACTGTTTTGTGCATTTTGAGAAACAAAGAAGATTAGTGAGCACTACATTTGTAGCAGTGAGTCCAGTTTTTTTTAAATCCCTCCGAGGAGGAAGAAATCTATCATTTTTTAATATTTTTAGTTCTATTAATGAAATAGAAAGCTATTTTATGCAATCTCTGTCAAGTTATTCTCTTTGTTAGAAGGAGAGTATTATTCTCTCAGTCATTGTTCTGGAATTATCATAAATTCAAACATGGTATCAGAGTTTATCCAGGCTCTTTGAAGGTTTCAAAGACTCTGAAGGAAGAAAGAAGATTTGTTGCAACAGTTATCCAGCAGCGTGAAGGCTCAGCAGAAGTTATAGTCCAGGTATTTCTAAAAAAAGAACAGAGTTTTTTTTTGTTTAAAAGAGTAGTCTTTAGACACAGAGTTTGTCTTTTAAAGAAGGAAAGATAGTTTTCTTGAAAAACATAGTCAAGTTTAGTTCAGAGTTCAGTTCATAAGTAATGGCTGGACCAAGCACTAGTATGAGATTGGAAATACTTAGCTTCCATAATTTAATGGGAAGAACTATGATTATTGGGCCATTACCATGAGAGCCCTATTTGCCTCTCGGGATTTATGGGAATTTGTAGAAGATGGTTTTGATGAACCAGTTGATGAGCAGGCCTTTAATGCCTTAACACAGGTAGAGAAAGATTTATTGAAGAGCAATAGGAAGGAGGACTTTAAAGCCCTCTTCTATCTCTATCAAGCAGTACATGAGAGTGTGTTTCCAAGGATAGCAGTAGCTAAGAGATCTAAGGATGCATGGGATACTCTTAAGATAGCCTATCAATGTATGGAGAAAGTGAAGATAGCAAAACTACAATTGTTGAGGAGAGATTTTGAAACTCTCTATATGAAAGAGTCTGATAACATAGACTCATTCTTCACACATGTGATTGGGATGGTCACACAGATAAGGTCCCATAGAGAAACACTTGAGGAAAGAAGGATTGTGGAGAAACTGTTGAGGAGTCTACCCTCAAAGTTTTATGTTATTGTTACCACCATAGAAGAGATAAAGGATCTCTCAAAGTTCACTATGGATGAACTTCATGCATCAATGATGACTCATGAGCAGAGATTGGAAAGATCAGTAAAACCATCTCTAGAGCATGCCTTCAAGACACAAATTCCTTTTGGAAGAGGAAGAGGAAGAGGCAGAAGCCAAAACAAAGGAGGAAGGAACAACCCTTCACATTCACATGGAAGGAGCAGCAATCAGAATCAAAGCCACGGCCAAAGCAACAACCAACAAGGTGGACACCAACATTCTCACGGACAAAGGTATGAAAAATCCAATATCCAATGTCAGTATTGTAAGAAATATGGACACTATGCCAATGAATGTAGGAAAAAACAAAATGACATGAATAATAAGCAGAATGCTAATGTAGCAAGAGAAGAAAAAAACCCAAGGAATGTGCTGCTAACATGTAATGTAGCACAAGATAGACAAGCTGATGTATGGTTCTTAGATTCAGGCTGCAGTAATCACATGACTGGAAACATAACAATGTTTTCCAATCTTGATGAAGAAGTTAAATCAGAAGTAACCACAGGAACTGATACTAATATTTCTGTCAAGGGAAAAGGCAAAGTTAGTATCCGTGCAAGAAATGGTGAGCAGAAATTTGTGCTAGACGTGTACTATGTTCCTAGTTTGAAATGTAATCTTTTGAGCGTTGGGAAGCTCATAAACAAAGGTTAAAATGTATTCTTTAAGAATGATGTGTGCACAATAATGGATATACCTCCAAGCAAGAAGATTATTGCTGAAATACAAATGACTAGCAATAAAATGTTTCCACTCAAGCTCAATACAGACTTGAAAGGAAAAGGAAATAAAGTAGCAGCTGTAACTCAAGAAGTCTTTCAGAAAGAAGTGAAAGATGAGAACTGGTTATGATACTTGAGATTTGGACATCTCAATTTCGGAGGATTAAATTTGTTGCACAGAAAAGGGATGGTAAGAGGACTACCATTGATTGAGAAACTGGACAGCCTATGTGAACGCTGCATCTTAGGAAAACAATACAGAGAAAAATTTCCATCAAGAAAGAGTATAAGGGCGAAAGCACCCTTAGAAATTATCCATTCATATTTGTGTGGGCCGATGCAAAAAACATCAGTTTCAGGCAACAATTACATGCTGACCTTCATTGATGATTTCACAAGGAAAGTGTGGGTTTATCTCCTGAAATATAAAAGTGAAGTCTTTGAAAATTTTTGCCACTTTAAAGCACTAGTAGAGAAACAGAGTGGGCCGCATATCAAAGTTCTTAGAACTGATAGAGGAGGTGAGTATATCTCAAAAGAATTTCTGCGTTTTTGCAGAGAGAACGACATACACAAACAATTTACAACTCGGTACACACCGCTACAAAATGGAGTCGCTGAAAGGAAGAATCGAACCATAATGGAAATGGTGAGAAGTATGCTAAAGGCAAAACATTTGCCAAATGAATATTGGGTAGAAGTTGCAAATTGTGCACCATACATCTTGAATAGATGCCCAACAAAAGTTGTAATGAACAGAGTTCCAGAAGAAGCGTGGAGTGGCAGAAAACAATGAGTCACTCACATGAGAGTTTTTGGATGTGTAGCATATGCACACATCCCAGATCAGTTGAGAAAGAAGTTGGACAGTAAGGGGGAGAAGTGCATTTTCCTTGGATACTGTGAAGAATCCAAAGGATATAGATTATATAACCCATCCACTAAGAAGTTTATTATAAGCAGAGATGTGCAATTCATTGAAGAAGAAGCATGGGATTGAAGCATTGAGAAAATAGTAAATGTCAAAAGTTGTTTGTCTCATGATGAAGATGAGGAAGATGTGGCTGAAAATAATACCTCATCGATAGCACAGCCTCCACCAACACAAGGACAACAAGGGACACCTCAAGTAGGAGTAAGAACACTCTTGAGAAGAAATGAAAGTGTTTCTCCAAACACACCACATGGAGCAGATTTGAGTGATTTTTCAAGCACAAGTACACCAAATGAAAGAGGAACCAGATTCAGAAATATTAATGAAATTTATGAGCATGAGACAACAAATGAAGGTGTGAACTCTTTGTTTGCTTTCTATTGTCATGTATATGATCCTATTCATTTTGAGAATGCCATAAAATATAGAAAATGGATAGAAGCTATGGATGATAAAATTAAGGCCATAGAGAAGAATAAAACATGGGAGTTGGTTGATCTCCCAGAGGGTAAAGAAGTTATTGGAGTAAAATGGGTCTACAAGACCAAAAGCAATGCTGAAGGTAAGATAGAAAGACACAAGGCCAGACTCGTCAAAGGATATAAGCAGCAACATGGAAGAGACTATGAAGAAACTTTTGCACCAGTTGCAAGAATGGAAATCGTGAGAGCAGTGATGTCCATAGCAGCACAAAACAAATGGAAGGTTTACCAAATGGATGTAAAATCAACACTTTTAAATGGAGTATTAATGGAAGAGGTTTATGTGGAACAACCTCTAGGCTATGAGAAAAATGGCCAAGAGCATAAAGTTTTCAGATTGAAGAAAGCTCTTTATGGGCTGAAGTAAGCACCAAGAGCATGGTACAATAGGATAGATTCCTATCTACTGGAAAATGGGTTTGAAAAATATGAAGGAGAACCCACATTATACATAAAAAAAAAAAGATGGTAAGATTCTGATTGTGGTTTTATATGTTGATGATGTGATATTCACAGGTAATGATAATTACCTCATTGAAAATTTTAAAACAATCATGAAAGATGAATTTGAAATGATTGACATGGGATTGTTGAAATACTTCTTAGGAATAGAAGTAGAACATAATGAAAATGGGATTTTTATCTCACAAGAAAAATATGTTAATGAAGTTTTGGAAAGATTCAATATGCAGGAGTGCAAAGCAGCAATCACTCCCACTGTAATGGGATTGAAACTCAACAAAGATGACAACATCAAGGATTTTGATCCAATTTTGTATAAAAGCATAGTTGGCAGCCTCATGTATTTGACTGCAACTAGGCCAGATATTATACATGTTGTTAGTTTGATTTTCAGATTTATGGAAAGGCTAAAAGAAACACATTAGCAAGCAGCGAAGGGAATTCTGAGGTATGTGAAAGGAACTAAAAGGTATGGGATTTTATATACTACTTTAGAAAATTCTGATTTAATTGGTTATATTGATAGTGATTGGGCTAGAAGTGTAGATGATCGGAAAAACACATCCGGTTATGTTTTTTCATATGAGTTCAGGAGCCATTTCATAGGCTTCTAAGAAACAGCCTATTGTAACATTATCTACAGTAGAGACAGAGTATGTGGCAGCTACAACAGTAACGTGTCAAGCAATATGGATGGGAAGGATGTTGAAGAATTTGTGTCAAGAACAGGTAAAGGGCACAATAATTTATTGTGACAATAGTTCAGCTATTGCATTATCAAATAATTATGTTTTTCACAAGAGAACGAAGCACATAGATGCCAAGTTTCACTATATCAGAGAATTGGTGAACAATGGAGAAATTGTTTTATAGCATTGTAGAACAGAGGAGCAATTTGCAGATATTCTGACAAAGCCATTGGGGTAGAAGAGTTTTGAATATTTAAGAAAATGTTTGGGTATGATTGATAACTCAACCACTGACTTTAAGGGGCAGTGTTGAAATATTAAAGTCACCTGCGTACCCTGTGCAAGTAGAAACATAGTACAAGGAGCAGAGGATATTGCGTGCACAGCACTGTGCATTCAAGAGGAATTAAATGTTGATGGGCCGCAACCACCATTGTAAAGATGAATTTATGTTTGTATGGGCGTAGCCGAATTTGCAGAAGAAATGAAGACTTTCATGGTTAAACCACAAAACAACATAGTCTTATTAAAGAATAGTCATTTCGGGCTTTTAAGCCCTAACTAACCAAGCAGAACCAAATTTTGTTCAACACGCCAAGTATTTTGAACATTTTGAATTGGGCCACGTCATCTATGGTCCCCACCACTTCATCGCCAATCGCAAGTTTTATTTTAAGTGTCTTGTTGATATGAAGGAGTTTCGATGCGATGTGATGGTGCGAGATCGCACATCGCACATCGCAAATGAATGATGTATTTTCCGCCTTCCGAAATGTGTCACCGCCGATTGAATGTTTGAGATGTGATGTGGTCCCACCCCCATCGCTCATCGCAATCGCATTCACCAACCGCACCACTGCCATATGTTATGTTCCATTGAAATTTTGCAATGCGATGTGGTCCCACCACAATCACTCATCACAAGTCTTCCACCCTCCGCTTATGTCTTCTGCTGATGCCAATGGTGCGATGCGACGTGGTCCCTACCACAATCGCCAATCGCAACATTGCAAATTTGTTATTCAACTGTTCTGTCGATTGTCGATTGTTGATTGCGATGTGGGCTCCACTCGTACATCACACATATTAAAGTTTTATGTTTCGGAAATGTATTTTTATTGTAATTTTGTTTTATGTTTACATTATGCCGCGCCATATAAAAAGAATGAAAATCCCGTAGGCATATTGTATTTTTTTTATTGTTGTGTTGTATTGCTATGTAGTGAAAAAGCCCGTAGGCAAAGAAAAAAACAGTGAAGCATAACAGAGCACTATTTTGTGCATTTTGAGAGACAAAGAAGATTAGTGAACACTGCGTCTGTAGCAGTGAGTCCAGTTTTTTTTAAATCCCTCTAAGGAGGAAGAAATCTATAATTTTGTAATAGTTTTAGTTCTGTTAATGAAATAGAAAGCTTATGCAATCTTTGTCCAGTTATTCTTTGTGTTACAAGGAGAGTATTATTCTCTCAATCATTGTTATGGAATTATCAGAAATTCCAACACAAAAGGTCTTTGTTCCTCTTTACGAACTCCCTGTGTGTCGCATCGCGGTTCCTCCTCGCCCTCAACAGATAAATACTCACAAATGCCGAAAGACAAACGACCACCACAGCTCCTGCTGATGTGGAAATTAAAACTAGACGGTTGTTATTCTTTGTTTTGGGCAGGAGAACAGACAATCTGATTATACAGGAAGCGGTTTTTGGGTTCTTTGGCCCCAATTCATTCACCTCGGCAGCATAGTGAACTGAAAAGTCGAAGCATGCATGACTGGTAGTCTTGGTGGCATTTTTATTCATTCGGACTAATCTGCTAGTGACCTGCTGAACGCCATTAACGCATAAACTACAAACATGCAAGTCGGAGAGATCGCCCTTGCAGGACGAGTGAATTGCATTAAACCCAACCAGTCAATCCAATCCCGTTTTGTCTGTGTGCCATCGCACAGAGTAGGGTTGGACACAAAATTTTGGTGTCATTGAGGCAGCGGGGAACCAAGATCGGGGAAAGAGTCGTCGTGCATAGTGAAGAGAGCTGCTACTGGAATTCATTGATGCAGGCCATGGTAGAGGCATGGTCGGGGAACCCGAAGATGGAGGAGTCTTTGAGGTGCTTAGCTACGCCTACGGAAAATAAACTGAACAATGACTGGTAGCAGTTCGCATCATCCGACTGTCAGCAAGCCAAGTTCCATGGAATTCGATAGACGTACTTAAAATCCGTGGGACATGACGCCCCGCTCCCCATAACGACAATGAAGAACTGCAAGAGTAATGGCAAGCTTATGATCATGATCTTCACACCTAGTGCACTGCCCTAAGAAAAAAATGTTGTGACAGCTGTTTACACCCTTTGGTGTTCCTCCAGTTCTTATTATTGTTGACACAATTGACGATTGAAATCTGGTGCTACAAAGTCCATTGAGTTAAAAAATACGACTTTGAATTTTAGCGCGACTCTGAATTCTGGTGTTGCCCTAAAGTCCATTCACTAAAATATATTTAAAGAACATGACTTTGAATTTTAGCCCGACTCTAATTCAGTGTGAAACAAGGTCAATGACTAGTCATATGCAATGATGATCATAAACCAAAGTCAATTGATATGTTCGTAAATAAATTTTAAACAAATTCAATCGAATAAGCTTTAAAAATTTTATGAGTTGAAATCATAATAAAAATATTTAAATATAATAAAGGTATGTGATTGAATTTCTTTTTATGTGAGTCTTGTGGTTCAAGGAGTCTTAATCGACGGGCAGTGGTTAAAATTATTTAACATCACACTAATTCTTAGTATTATATGTAATTAAAATAATTATAAGAAATAAAAATTTTTAAAATGTTGTAACAAAATAAAAGTTAAAATTATAGTTATGAGAAATAAAAGTTAAAATTATTTAAATTATTTAGTTTTTATGCCATTTAATTTTTATTATTAAATTTAAAATTTAGAAGAAGAGTTGCAAAATCATTAACATTTAGATTATTTGATTTGCATGTGGTTTCATTTTCAAAATTTATGATAAAATTTGAAGTGAAAACCAATAATCATAAATAAAAATAGTTTAAAATCTAGTTAACTTATAAATTTTATTAAAACAAAAACTATATAATAAATTTAATTTTTCATATTTCAACAAAATGTTCTTCTAACAATCACATTAAAAATATTTTTAAATTATATTCCAAAATTTAATAATATAATATAAAAAAATAACAATCTAAAATAAAAACCATTTTCAAACTTACATAAAATTATATATAATAAAAACCACTTTCAGCCATACATAAAATTATATATAATAAAAATAATATTTCGATATAATATTATGTTATTTATTGAATTTTAATTTTAAAATTATTTTAATATAAGTAATTTTTATAATATTTTATTTTTAAATTAAAAAAAAATTATGAATTAAATATAAAACTAAATTTACTAAATATTTATTTAATTATTTAAAATAAATAATTAAAAAATATTAATAAATTTATTATCAAATATTTATTAACATTTACTTACAAAACAATTCCTTCTTATTTAGCTAAAAAAAAACTTACACATTACCATTTCAAAAAATAAAAATAAAACCAAATTAAAAAAACATAAAAGTAATTACTTGTATTAACTTTTAAAAGAAAATAATTTTTAAATTTAAGAATTCTTTTTGAATGTTTATGATTAACTTCAGCAGTTTATTTTTCTTCATTTTTCTTTCATATCGCTTCACTTTCTTGCATTGAGTTATTCGTATGACTTCTAGTGATCATTTATCTTCAAATATCCAATATCACAATTTAAAATCATATTATATTATAAAATAATATTTTAATATTTATTATAAATTAATAATAAACCTTTACTAGTTAAAACTGCACTAATTATAATCCAACTCCATTCCACTAAATAAATGTGAATTCAAATAAATATACCTCCACTCCACTAACTAAATGTGAATTCAAATAAATATACCTCCACTCCACTAACTAAATGTGAATTCAATTAAATATAACTCCACTCCACCAAATAAATGTGAATGGTGTCCATGAAATAAGTGTGAGGGGTGAGATTGAAAATCCTTTTTCGCTTCATGTGGACCCATCACTGCCATTTCATCTATCCATATCGGGTGTTCACTTTGTCATCCATTTGCTTTGAAGGCAACATTATTTTCCAGTTTATAGGCTATGAAATGCTTGTGGGCGGTATATGTTCATTATTAAATTTAAACAAATTTAAATTTACCGATAAACCTATACTGCCCCGATAAACCTAAACCGATAAACTGTGTTGTCAGAGCCCACTAAGTTTGTCATATGTAGCTGTATTCGCTCGTATTCCGGCCCACGCCTTACGATTTTCCACACAAAGAGTTTGTTGCCTACCCGCCCTCCATCGCTAAATTTGCGTCAAAAGAGCGAATCTATCGCTTTATGTATTCTCTTCCTGCGGTAACTTTGAATGTTAAACTTTTAATTTAGCACATGTAACTTATTTTATTTTGTAGGTTGATTAAAATAATATATAAAATTAATTTAACTTCAACGGTTAGGTTAATTATTTGATTTTTGTTGTTAAAATATTTTGTTAATGGCAGATTATGTGGTAAAAATATTTTGTTAATGACAAGTTATGTGGTCAATTTTATTTAATTTTTTAGGGATTAGAGTTTGTTAATGAGTAAGTGGAAAGTTATCCTTTTAAGTGTATTTGTCCAATAGTTTTTAGGTGGTTTTGAACCTTGAATATTATTGTTTACATAAATATTTTATATCATGGCAATTACCAATTGAACTAAACTCCATGGAATTTCAATTTTATTTAAAATTATTATTATTATATCTTATGTAATGATTAATTTCTAAATATTTATCATTTATATTTTATGTTTTGATAATAATTAATTTCTGAATTTGATACCATTTTCATTTATGTTATTAGTCTTTCAAATCTTAATTATTTCATTTAATTGTTACTAGCACAATTATATAAATTAAAAGAGTGGGAAAATTAGATAGACCATAGTCCATAATAAACATTAAAACACTTCATGATATATGCCAAGTGGTTGAAATTTAAAACATTATAAAAATTAATTATATTATAACTTCAATTTAAATAATTATTAATTGTAAAAATAACTAATATATAAGTTGGAAATATATACATTTAAAAAAAAAACATGAACGAAGATTTATCCCCACTTTATAGTGTAGATTCTTAATTTATGAAGAGGCTTTGTTACAATACCATGGTTTAACAATACCACATGCTCAAAAAACTATAATTCACTTCATTTGACACTTGATCATATAACATTATTTTTAACTAATCGATTTAATGAAAATATTAAAAAGGACATAACTAATTTGGCAATAACAATCCACAATGAATTTGCTCATACTATTATGAATATTTCAGAATGTTTCATGGAAATTAAATCCTTGCCATCCATCTAATAATTATTGATAATTGTTGAACTCACCCATGGTAAACACACACAAATATGAAAGAATAGACAACAATGGAAAAGGTAAGCATGAGTTTCATTATTATTCACAAAGATGCATATATATAATACATGGGAGTGACCCTTGGTTTCACATTCCAAGTGGTCTCTTGGACTCCTTTTGTCCATTCGCCTTCTACACCTACCCATAGAGGATTAGGTGTCCAACATTACCCCCCCCCCCCCTAATCCGAAAGGGTATGTGTGAGTCCAAGAAAAGGGTTGTAATACAAATCTACAAAGTATGCATGACAACACTTAGGCTGAATCAGTTCTATGAAATGTTGGCATAAAGAGGTGGTTTAAGGATGGCCACCAACACTAGAACGCTTAGTGAAGTTCCCAGAACTCTTCCAAATCTGGCAAGAAGCTGAGGTCTTTTGCGAGAAGAAGTGCTCCTCATATTTTGAAGAGGGAGACCTTCAACCTAGAAAAATGGAGTTCTACAACCTGCGATGGTTTAAGGATGACCACCAACTCTGGAATTCTTGATGCATTTCTTGGAATTCTTCCAAAACTGGAAAGAGGCTAAAGTCTTCTACTAGAGGAAGTGTCCCTAATTCTTTGAAGAGGAAGAATATCAACCTCACATAGATGGTTTAAGGCCGACCACCAACCAAAGACATGTTCATGGGCATATGTGTCTCTGGCTACAACTTTGAATCTGGAATGACAGATTGTGGCTCAGGCTCGCTTGATGTGGTTTTGAAGCTTGTAGATGACCATCACTTCCCCCCCCGTTAGGTACAAGGTGAGATGATGATGAAAACTCAACTGAAAGATTGTTCAATATTATAGAACAAGTTCTGACATATTACTTTTAAACATTTTCTTGGTTGTTGATGCCCATTGTCAAGAAGGGATCCATCCAAGATGAATCTTTGTTCTTGCAGGAGACTTGTTTCTGAAGAATCTGTGTGAAGAATGAATGTGCCGACCACAATGTTTGCATGGGTGAAGATCGAAACAATGATCTTTCATATGGCCAACTCGATCACTGTGTAGGAATTTTACAATCTGTTGTTGCTGATGTCAAAGAGGAGTAGAATCTAGAACAACTGTAGGTGAACTATCATGAAGAAATCCGACACTCTGAAATTTGATGGACTTGGAGTAGTCCAGAATATGAAAGGACAACTCCTTGTCATATCCAAGACCTGTCTTGTGCTTGTTATGGACAAGCTCTTCCCAAAGTCTCATGATGGGCTTGGGAAGTGTAGAATGCACTGTTGCATATGCATGTAACTCTACTTCTTCATTGGGCATTGAATTTGAATCAATTGCAACACTATTGACTTTCTTCTTATGGAAGTCTCTTTTAATGTTTTGAACAGAAATAGGTCTAGAATTATGGCTACATTGTTTTAATTCTTATTGTTGTAGCTTTGACTCAAGCTGCAAAAATTCAATCTTCTCATGTGCATTTTGTATACATGTCTTAATGTCAATGTTAGTCATCAATAATTTTCACTATCTGAAGATGACTAAGTATCGGCTCTAGATTTCTAGAAACAAAGTTTATAGAACATTGTGAGTTCTAGAAATCTCACAGCCTTCATTATCCTTAAGATAAATTTTTCACTATTTTATCATCCTATCTAGTCATGACTAGCCCACTACTCCCGGAAGACCCATCATGGGCTCAAGCCATTTATTTTAACCCTAAATTGTCACCTTGGCCCAAATCCTGTGTTTTTGTTTTGCCTAAAAATCCCCACTAACACCTAAACCTACCAATCAAATAGCTTTGTTGTGTCTCACATGATACTCCCCAACGCTGATGGTCTCAAATTGTCTCTATAGACCCTTCTTGGATAGTCAAGTACAATTGATGTTTGGATCTTCAAATACACTGAGCCTATCATAGATCTTATCTCACACTTGGTGATCCTTAAGTCTAAGTCTCAGTCCAAAGTCCAAGTCCAAGAAAGCCCCCATTAGGTCACCTAAGCTCTCACTGAGTCATAGGATGGATTTGGTGCCCTACAAACTATGCCTTCCTATATGAAGAGATTGTATTCAAAGAGGAGTAAAGTCAAACAATTTTATCCAAGGCTGGTCAACAGTCTATCAAGAAAAGCCTCCTTGGCTTAGAGCACAAACACTGCAAAGGGACAGCTACCCTTGTTCACGTTGTTGAAATAAATTATCAAGGTTGCCATTAGAAATAAGAAGAGGTAGGGTAATAGGATGTAATCATCACCAGGAGACATCCACAAACAAGAAAAAGACAACAAGCTTGTGTTTAAAAGAGAATCAGGGTTGTTTATGGTTGGTTAACAAAACAATGGTGACAAACAAGAAACCATCACAAAGATTACAAGGGCAGAAGCCAACTCTCTAGGGTTTTGCCAAAAATGGCATTATTTCACCTGCACTAAAAGGAGAAAAGACAAAGAGTATCAGTTTAAAGGGGATCATCTTACCAAAGGGTAAAAAACAGAGTTTTTAAAGTAAGATCAAAGGTTGGGCATAATTTATTGTCAAAATGGACTAAGAAGAAAGTGTGCCCCTAATTTACATCTCAGAAGTAGACCCACAACAAAGGCCTTCTTGTCAAAATATTGCTTTGCAAAAGATGACAAAGGCAAAGTAAACATTTTTGCCAAAAAATGTGTCAAAAATGTGTTTCACAGCAAATATCAGTCAAAAGGCACACTCAAAATATAGGGGACACTAACTTTGCAAAAGTGGGTTTTATCTTTTAAAATTACTTTTCAAAACAACTATTAAAGGTCTCTTAAACCTTTCCCATGCATCATTTTCCATTTTACAAAGTGAAGAAGCCGTTGGAAGAATTTTTGGGGTTTTCAGGCAAAACCGGGAGATTTTGTAGATTCTTTAGAAATAAGGCTCTTGCAAGAAACAAACCTCTTGGGAAACCTTCATCTCACATGATGTGTTTACAGACCCCTGGACCTTCATCCAACAGAACTTTCCTTCCACTTCACAACCATCTACCTCCACTCATCCATCATCTCCCCATGTGCCTTCTCCACAAAGAATTTCACTTCTTGTTTCTTCCCCTAATTTTCCAAGTGAGGGGGCTGACAGTAGCCCTAGTGAAGAAAAAATAGAAGGCAGCAGTCAGGAAGAAACTGAGACAGATAATGATGGACAAGGAGGAAGCAATGGAAAAGAAGATGATGAAAATGAAGAAAACATTGAAGAGGAGGGAAGTAGCCATGAAGAAAGCAGTGATGAAATTAGTGAAGGTAGCCCCAAAGATGAAAGTAGTGAGCATGATGAAGAGGAAAACAGAGATGAGAGTAGTGAGCAAGATAATGAAGAAGAGAAGCCAGATGATCAAGAAGAGTAGCCTGATGAGGAGGACAACCATCAAAGTGCCCAAGACAGTGAAGGAAAGAGTCATGACAGTCATGACAGTTGTCATGACTGTCTTGAAAAAAATTAGTCCATGGAGGACAAAGAAAATCAAAGTGAGGCAAGTGCAGAAGATGTCAATCAATCAGAGGATCAAAGTGATGATAGCACTACATCCAAAACTTCCATTGTTTCCCCTCTCACATACACTTATCACAGAGGGAGAAGAGATGTGTTTGCTTCCTCTAAAAGGCAAGGGGCCATCTCCTCTCAAATTGCCAAAACATTGGACAAGGGAAAGGAAAAAGTGGAAAATGTTGAGCAGAAGATACAAGTTAGAAGGAGCAAAAGGATCAAGAAGACTTCTCAAGGGCCTCTTTTTGTTGATCTAGACAGTGACAATGAGGACCAAGAGATGAGTACTAAGTTACTCCTCTTAGAGAAAGATGCCCAGCTTCAAGAATGGGAAAAGGACTTTAAGAGGGCACAAAGAGTTATATACTATTATAAAGAAGAGCACAAGAATTTCAAATAGGTGAAGAGGGGCCTTCCCCTATAGAAGAAAATGGTCAAACATTATGCAAGGAAGAGCATGCTTGCTAATGCCAAACTAAAGCAAGCCCTCATGGAGCTAGAAGAGATAAAAAGGACCAAAGTGCATGACAGCCCTGGTATCTTGGCTGATTCTTCTCGGTAGGTATCTAAAACCCCTTGAGGGGTCTACACACAAATTTTGAGGCAAATCCGGAAACTTTTTATTTTTTCCAAATTTTGACCCCCAGGAGCGCAGCACCCTAGGCGCTACGCACAAAATTGGGACATCCTTAGCTATTGAAGTTTAAATTTTTGGATTTTCCACGTCACCAACAGCCTACCCACAAAATTTCAGGTCAATTGGAGCATTTTTTCCCCCTCAAAAGGTCAAAAAACACCTCAAAATTGACCTTTCTGCCTCCTTTTCAGGCCATGCACTATGCACAGAGCAGTCATGGGAGATTTGATTTTTGAGTAGCTAAATGGCATCCATTTAGCCAAACTAAATTATTTTTGGAAATTATATGCATGAAGCTTTCCAACGAGCCATCACGGGGCCAAATCCGATGTCGGGAAGGGGTCCAAAACTCAACTACAACAAACCCTATTTTTCGCTGAAAGGGAGCTACACACAGAGACAACCTTTTGCCAAAAAGTCAACAAAAGACACTGATTAATGGAAAATTGGTTTTTTAATATTTTCTTGGACAAATCACTCCTGATTTGATTAGGGATTTATGTTTTGATGTTTTTCATTTATTATCTTATCTATTATGTGTCTTGGACCTTGCATGGTCATTAAGTACATTTATGACATTTATGGCTAAATTAGGGTTTCTAGAAGCCTATTAGGGTTTCCACCTCCTCATTTTCTCCATAATAGAGCATGAGGCTCTTATGTATTTGTTGGATTTTGATGACTTATTCTGGAGCAATACATAGTCTCTTGTAGTTTTTGATGAGAATTTGATGTCTTGGAACTCATGCATGACCTGATTTGTTTGTTGATGGAAGAGGATTGTTTGCAGGATCCATAAGCCTGGTTGATGGTGAAGTTTTATTTTGTTCATGTTTTATAGTTTATCATATGTTTCCATATTTCTATGTTGCAGTAGGACAAAGAATTTATACTAAGACATGTTTTCTAATGGCATCTTAGGTCTATTTGTTTCCTTCACTGCCTTAATGTTTTCTTCTGCTAGGATATATTAGAGAATTCATCTTTTTTCTCTCTAAGGATTTCTTATGCTTGTCTATTTCTTGAATGGTTTAGATCAGTTGGTTTCAACATAATTCATGGCTAGCCCTGCATATTTGTTGCCACTAAATATTATGTTCTTGGAACCATCTCTTTAAAGCATCTTTGCCTAAGTTTATCAAAGAAGTCTATTTCAATCATGCTCTTTGCCTTTACTTAGCTAAAATGGTTTCAAGGAACCTTCATAACTGTAACTTTAGATGTTCAGGGTTTTCTCTCCTTCTATTGTTATAGTTATTTGTGCATCTTAAATATTTTCTACTCTTGATAATGAAATCTATGAAAGTTAAATAAGTTTCTTGCCTTTCTATATTTCATTTGAATGTTTGTCTTGGTTGATTATCTGCTTTTAGTCTGAAATCAAATGGATTAGTTTTTGCTTATACCTTTGATTCTCTTGCTATCTTATAAATCTTCTAACTCCCTTAGCTTTAAATTATATAAAGGATTATGTTATTCCCATTATTAGCTTTTGTTCTCAAGCTTAATATCCATCTCATGATCCTTCACAACCTCAAAGATCCACCAACCAAGTTAAAATTGCCCTGCAAATGCTCTTTAAACCATTAATGAAACTTATCATGACCTTGTTAGACTCTGTTGCCCAATGACTTGAAATATTCCTTGTTTTCTATCTAATCTATCTAAGCATCATACCCAAGCAAAAACAATCAAAATACCATGCACTTAACATCTAGCCTAAAATCAACCCTAATCAGTGAACAAGTTCACATCTTTGCACCTACTAGAGAGATCCCTCTCTAAATCCAGGAAGGCTAGGTCCTTGGATTCCAAAGCTTGATTTGATGTTACCCCTGTCCATTTGTATCTCAATCAATCTAGCAAATTATGGGGACCTAACAGTCAGAATAGGTGGTTTTGCTGATTTTGATTGTGTCATCAATTGTTGTAAATATAATATTGTTTAGTAATTCTAATACACCATCTGCCATTTTTTGATTGAAGATTATTGGTTAACCCAAATGAAGTACCTTCACTCCCAACAAAACTTATGGATTAGCTACTACCAGCACAAAATATAAGTGCAATGTCAAATATCGATATGAAGAACAAAAACAAGTTATTGTCCAAACTGCTTCTATATCACAAGAGATGAATGTTGATTTTCTGAGACCACTCAGGATAGTTCACCTTGCCAGAGAAAACTACTCTCTTAATAGATATGAGAGAATGCATCATCAAAGAAAATCATCTGCTTTCGAAAACAAAAATTTCACCTTTATTGTGCATATAAAATCTCTCCACCATATAATATTACCACTCACACAATATACCACCATATAATATCATCATTCAAACCTTATATTAAACATCACCATGTATATGTGAGGCCACACCATATTACTACATGTTATATTTGTTTCTCCACTCATTCACTTTATGGTCTTCAAAAAGGGACAAAATATTTATTATATAAAACTTCACTATGAGTCATGAAATATGCCATTGTACGTCCTCTTTAAAAAAACTCAAGGTTTATAAACACACTTTTTAAGAACTTCATGAAATATGGCTCCATGAATCATGATGCTCTTCATTTTTAAATATGGCTCCCATTTAGTCTCTGAGATATCGTGCAAACCCCTTAATGAAGCTACAACAACAACAAAAGGTAAAATGATGACCTTCAACCACCTCAGTTTGTACTCCAGAATTCGTGGTTATGTTCATAAATTGAATGAGGCCTCTTGAGAGTTTTTTTCATGCCCAAAAACATAAAAAAAACTTTTCTGTAGCAATCTTTCACCTCCTACAGTCCAATACGCTCAAGTCTTCTAGTAATACGCAACCCAGGAAGTAGGGAAAATTGGTCAAGAAATAAGATATGCTCGCAAGGTGCCCTGATGACTTTGGATCCACTGGAGCATTGGGTATCACATTGTGTAATGGAATCTTAGGAGTGAAGTATCACGTTGTGGGCGGAGGGCATTGTCAAATGTGGTAATGCCGACTGTCGACGCGTGGTATTATGTGTCAAGGGGTCGATTGAATGATAGCAACAAGGATTCGAGGCCCAATTATTCGAGGAGCAGAGCTGCTACGAGGAGGAGTGCACTGGATATGGAGGAGGAGTTAGAGTTGGAAGCCGCAAGGGAGAGGGCCGAAGATGTTGTAGGAGCACCAGGTCGAGTGTTAATGATACCAAAAACCGGTGACATGGTAAATGGAAGGAGGAGGAGCATTGTCGTGCAGCAGAGGGAAAATTCTCGCTAAACAATGCTCAATTGAAATGTCTTTATTGTGCTCATAACAAAGATCTAAGAAGAGGTCGCCAAGTATGGCCTGGCACACTAACCAAAAATGGGCGTGGACAGAGTGGACATATGGAGAGTTTCGCAATAGAGCTAGGTTTTCATATGGGCATGAAAATGTTGAGCAAACGTACATGAAGACTCTTGGAGCGCAGATTCCGTACATGTGCAATTGTAGAATCTCACAAATTTAGAAATGATCTGGAGTAGGTCTGCAGCCTCGAAAAACAAAAAAGGTAGAACTGAATGTAGAGCAGCCACACAACATGTGACTCAAATTGGATTAGGTCCAAAATTTTCTGGCTATGATACCATGTTGAACTCAGCCATGGTAAACACACATAAACAGGAAAGAATAGACAACAACGGAAAATATAAGCATGAGTTACATTATTACTCATAAAGATACATATATATAATACATGGGAGTGACCCTTGATTTCACATTCCAAGTGGTCCCTTAGACTCCTTTTCTCTATTAGCCTTCTACACCTACACATAAAAGATTAGTTGTCCAACAATAATTAAATTAAATTTTCAAAAATTT
Organism: Pinus albicaulis; assembly: GCA_034641835.2. NCBI lineage: Eukaryota > Viridiplantae > Streptophyta > Pinopsida > Pinales > Pinaceae > Pinus > Pinus albicaulis. The sequence continues at coordinate 895,318,553 of CM076570.1, read as the reverse complement.
TATTTTAAAATAAACACACCTATTAACTTAATTTAATTTTGATTTATATTATTTCATATAATTAAAAATATATTTTTAAATATTTTATTGTAAAAAACATAAATTATTTTTTATTTATATAAAACGTGATTTTAAATTTAAAAATTAAACATTTGATTGAACCAAGAATCAAAATAGTTGCAGTGTTATCTAAATATAATGGCACGTGCACATCCCCTTTCAAGTCTCATCATAAGCTGTGAGAGGTCGCTTCTAATAGACAAGGGTGGGCATCTCAGTCAATTGTTTTCGGATACCTTATATCGTGGATTTTAGGACGTTGAGGATTTAGATTTGATGGTGAGGAACTTCGGATACCTTATATCTTGGATTTTAGAACGTTGAGGCTTTAGATTTGATGGTGAGGAACTTATCAAATACATTTGACATTAGTAATTGTCTAAATAAATGTTGATAGGAATTTCAAATTGAAATAGGTGTATGGTTAAATTAAAAAAAGTTGTATTTTAATTTTATATATATGGTTTTGTATTATATTTTTTAGTTTTTTTAATAAGTTTTTGGTCTAGCCATAACAAATTTTTTATTTGTATTACAATAACGATTAATAATAACTAATCTAGCTACAACAAAGTTTTTACTTCTATTACAATAACAACTGGTCTAGCCACAACATTTTCAAATGTAAATTTATCTATTATTATTAAAAATAAAAAAAATAAAAATGCTTATTCTTTGTGTCTTCAAACTATGGGTTCATGATTAAAAGTTATATCTATCTACTATTTTCATTATTGATTTAGATTTGGGAAAGGACTAAAGCACCAAAAACCCTTGATAAAATTTAAGGTTATGCAGTTTAAAGGAATGTCAAAAGTGATGTTGAATAGTTTTACATATGTGAGATGTATTCAGAATGGGCATTGTTGAGCCAATTAACCATCAAACTTCAAGCATTCCAAATATAAGTTTGAAATTGGCCCTTTGTATGAAGGATTCTAGTAACATGTTTGAAAGGATACTCTTTCTAGAGATGAATAATGTCATTCATGCATAAGAGAAAATCTCATCTAAAATTAAATTCCATCTATCAATGTATTATTCAACTGAAAAAATAAGTGACTTGAACTCAGAAGCAACAAAAATATTTGTAACATGAGCATCGTATCTTAGATATAATCTAATGTCAAGTTGCAACAGGCTCACTTGAATCACTTGAATACCACTTGAGTACCTTTCCTAGATTGATAGGAAAACCAACTTAAAACCAAACTCATAAAGGAAAATAATTTAGTGCATGGATAGAGTATGCCTACTATTGAGACAGTAACTTGAACAACTATATTGTAATTCCAGTTTGCATTTTCATATTTCACGAAAATCACATTCTATATCCCTCGAAGGAATGTGTATTTTATGACGAGCACACTATATAGACCACTTCCAACTCTTAAACCAAAATGTGTATGACGTCACCAACATATTTTATATTTCATGTCTAACTCAGAAATTTTTTGCATTTAATATATACCATCTATTTTCCTCCCTTAAATCTTATTTGCATGTTCCTTGAATTTCGTATTTCCATGTCCCTATGTACTTTCAATTCCATTTTCCAAGATTTTTTTACAATGATGTTTCCACTCAATTGCACTGGTAAATGGTTTGGAATCAACACACAAGGAAAATATGGAGCTTTATTCACATTACTAATAGGGAGATCATTGTTAATTCTGGATGTCGTAGGTGTCCACAATTTAAGAGTGAAACATCTACCTCTCACATGACTTGTGTATATGGTATTGTAGAAGAGATGAGTTCCAAGAATATATTTGATACTGCCAAGTGTTGAGTTATTGATAAATTATAAATTACAAAGATACATGAAATTTTTTCACATCACAATTGTTTGTATATTGCAAAAATGTAATATATAAGACAATAAATGCAATATAATCCATAACCAAAATTATGAAACCAATAACAATAAACCTGCTGAGCTTGGATAAAAAAACAACCATTTAGATAATATTCCCCAAAAATATGCTTTAATGAGTGGTCAATAGATGATATTCAAAGTTTTTCTGGCAACAAACAAATTTTAGTTGCCAATTGATACCTCAAAGTCCCTGTAAGGCACCCAAAGTGGGAATTAAAATAACCTCGACTCAAGAAACATAAACAAATATGGTGTTTCCCCATAAAACTATATGAAGACCACAATAAATTGAAGGCATGTCTCTATATTAACTATTTGTACAAACCATACCCTAACCTGATTACTACCACCAACTGCCATAGTCTAAATTGATATGTTAATAATGCGATGTTTGAAGCTCTGTGCAATACTAAGATGGAATTTTATACCAAAAGTAGGTAAGGACTCTGTACCTATCACTTGCATGGAGTTGCTTCCCTTGGTATAAGTGCACGAGGACAGATCAATTGGCTTTTTGAAAGTAAGGACTGTACGCACCCAATGCATTTTGGGGTTATAAGGAGGTGTTGAGAAAACAATAGGTATCTCCTTGCAAAACTTGATTGTAAAACCTATTTCAAACCATAACACAAGGCCATGGCACCAATGAATGGTAGATGAAGAAAATTATTCAAAATCAGTGCATATGGCTATTTTTATGCATTCCTCTTTTATGATAAGAACCTACCCATATTTTGTAATTTTCCAGTTTTACAGTTCAACCACAACCATTTATAATTAATAAAAACCCCTACCCAGTACTGTGGAAAAAAAAAATTATTCTACACTAACATCTAATGCTGAGTTCGAGGTGGCTCTAGGTTTCTCCAATTTGTGGAGATTGTCTAAAATGTCAGAAGAATACTTATTATAATTTATTTATCTACAACTAAGTTCTCAAATCATATACAAAATAGTTTGGTTGGAAAATTGCTAACAATCAAGTCTAGTTTCCTAGGAAACACGGAAAATAAGCATAATTGGTGTAGTATCAAATCTAAGAAAGTTATAGCCTTCTACGATTTCAATTTGAGCCGTCATTGTATTCCCTATGATTCTGCATTGCTTGTGTATATTACTGAGGAAGAATATTTAAGGATTGAAACTATCCCATTTTTCATTGAACTCATTCAAAATTAAATGTTGAGATACATATGCCTTAAGAAAGGGTTCTTGCATGAATCCTGTCATATTTATAACTCTACAATAAACATAAGAACTTGTCAAGTTGATAGGTGAGGTCAAATTTTAGTCAAATAAGGTAACATGATATATACATGTCTCATTGAAATGCCCAAACACATATTTGAATCAACGACGTAGTCTAAAAGAGAATGAAGATAGATTTAAACCAAAACATTGACACTTTAAGGGTTTGGGACCAAGTAAAGATGTTCTAATTTTCTATCTTATTGTTAGGTATCGAGAGTTGCATGAGACCTATTTCTCCATGATCCTTGCATGTACTCTCTACACCAACATCCCAACATACTCGTTATTTACAAAGGAAATTTTCCATACTACTACACCCATGGTTTAAAATAGAAGATTTTCACCTCTCGACTACATGAATGCAACACTAGTATGAAGCATGTATGTGCATTTATTTTAATAGAGTGAAACTCAAACATTTTTTTCTCCAGAATAAAAATGTTCATAACCTAAGTTTTGCAAGACTTCCTTCTCTGCGTGTTGGATTTATGAATTTAAAGCAAAGTTGTATAGTTTTTGAGACTTCCTTTTGAGCAACAATGTTTGCCCAAAATGATCAACTACCAATGCAAATAGTAGTTCAGGAACTCCATTTCCAATAACTAAATAGGACCGATTGGAAAGAAAGCATTCAGGTTAAATGTGAAAAGCCAAAAGTGCTAACTTCAGGACCATTTATAACCGTAATTACCAACTTGAAAAGAAAATTCTACATCTTTTAATTGTGCACTCATGTTTGATACTAGCTTGAATGAGGAACATCATGCTATAATTGCTTATTAATTCGAAGTTATTTTAGTGTGATTATTGATCCTTGCTTAAAAAATGCATTATTTTCTTTTATTAAAGAAAAAATATTAGGAAAATGAATCTCACAAATTAATGCAATCACTGCACTTAAATTAAATTATATATCTAAGAGGTTCAAATGTGAAATACTTTCAGATACAACACAATCTTTGGATATTATCCCAAACTTAATTCCAAAGAATACATAGATTTCCCTCATTCTAGTAGTGGCCATTGCATAAGTTACTCAGAACAAATTTCGGTTAGACATTTCATCAAATATTTGGTGAGTTTCATCTATTCTACCATGGTGAGCATAGCCAAAAAGCATAACATTCCATTACACCACATTTTGTTTAGGAATTTTGTCAAATAGATGGCAGGCATCAAGGGATGACATACTTCAAATACCGTTGGCATGCATCAAGTGATGCCATACTTCAAATACTGTTATCCCTAGTAGAAGTCAAACAAATAGTGAGATATTGGTGTTGACCATAGTGAGATATTGGCGTTGACCTTGAAAATTCTGTCACATTTTCTAATGTGGCTATGGACTATGAAACCGGACTGCACTTGGAGGTTGAAACCGTTTCTAAGTTTAGTTAAATTTTATTTAAATTCTTTTTACATCCTTTATTATTTTGTATTTGTATTAGACCAGCGTATACATAAGTTAACTAGTGGTTCCATACTAAGGTGTTTTGGACTAAATATTCTATTCACATTTTATATGGAATCTTGGAACTGGAAGATTTGAAGGTATGGCGCTTAAGTATGCCCATATTTTGTAAATTTCCAGTTTCATAGTTCAGCCATAACCTTTTATAAGTAATACAAAAGCCTATCAAGTATTTTGGAAAAGCAAATATTCTATATTAACTTTTATTACAACAAATCCTTGTTATCAACTATTTTTCTTTTTTCTTTTTTTCTATTACTAATTGTTTTAGCATATTTTTTTTCAACATTTTGAAAAAATGACACTATTTATTGGGATGGCCTTATTTTTGGCGTTTTTTTTTTCCAATTACAACTAGTCCACATTAAAAAAAAATGCAAACGTGTCCAATATACCTTTTTGTTAGCTTATGATATAACTTCATGTATAGCTTCCTATGTAACCTCCTATTGTTCTCCTCATTGAGGCATTCATATGTAACCTCCTATTATTCTCCTCATTGTGGCATTATTTTTAACGTCCACTTGCTTTTTTTTTATCTTATGATTTAGCTTCTTGTGTAACATCCTATTTTTCTCCTAGCTATGGCATTGTTTTTAGCATCCACTTTAGCTTTATTTTTAGTTTTCTTTTTAGCTTCCGTTTTGGATTTCTGTGTAACGTCTTATTTTTTGTTTTTAGCATCCATGTTAACTTCATTTCTAGCTTCCTTTTTAGCTTTTATTTTAGCTTCTTATTTAATGTCCTATTTTGTTCCTAGTTATGGCATTGTTTCTAGGTCCACTTTAGTATTCCTTGTTATGGCATTGTTCATCCATGTTAATTTCATTTCTAGGTTCCTTTTTAACTTTTGTTTTAGTTTCTTATTTAAAGTCCTATTTTGTTACTAGTTATGGCATTGTTTTTAGCGTCCACTTTAGCTTCCTTTTTAGCCACTCATGAAATATTGTAAAACATTGATTTAGTCACTTTCCTTATACATCCCTACATTATCATAAAAGTGAGCCAATATAGGTCCATTTGATTTTCATTTACTTATAGGATTTAGATATAAAGAATGATATGAATTTTCCTATTACACATGCAAAGGAATACTTTTGTAATCAAGTTGCGAGAGGAGTTTATAATACACTATGATTGTACTCCAATTTGGTAATTACCATATGGTTGTTGCACAATAGACTTATCCTATTTTAGTAATACACTCATCTTATTTTAGTAATTACCCACTTTCCACTCTTACTCCTAGTGCTTTCTGAAAATCAATGTCACTACTTGAAAATCAATCTTGATAGTTGTAACCTAAATTATTCCTTAGACATTGCCAAATTTCATGGATATTCTCCATTCTAGTAAGTATTTGTATATGCCAAATATTTTTTCTCTCCTTCTATCTCCATCTCTATCTTTCTCTCTCTTTCAATCTCCCAATTCAATCTTTGTCTTTTATCTCCATCTCTTTCCCTGACTTAGTCACTATCTCACTCTCCTCCCCTCTCTATCTCTCAATCTATTCCTCTCTCAGTATATATATATATGAAAATGCATTTTTTCTTAGATAGAGTATTTTTGTTTCAATTATGAAAAATGGTAAAAAATATTGAATGAGTTGATTAAGAGAAATATGCTTTTATATGAAAAGAGTTTTTTTTTTCTTCTTCTTCTTTTTTTTTTTTTAAAATTTAAATATTTTTAAAAGTATAAAATAACATTATATATATATATTTATTTATTTAAAAATTTAAAAATTTAAATAAAATACTTTTGTCAGTTTCATTTTATATTTAATAAAAAAAATTACAAAAAAATATCACAAATATATGTTACAAGCATGGTACTAATTCCAAAAAAATATTCTAGATAATTTAATAAAAAATTTAAAAAAATAATTTGTTTTTATATTATAAAATAATCATTTCAAATAATTTATCATAAAATTTTATTTGAAAATAATTTTATTTATAAATATTTATTTATCAAAATCCATCTAAATGAAAAGTGAAATTAAACGGATCACGGATCATAAATCAACCCCATCCATACAAAGTTAACTTTGGAATTTCAGACTCTGTCCAAGTATATTTTTTTAACGTCACTTCTATCTATTTGACTTCTGAATGTCCTCCATGAGTTAAAAAAGGGATCAGATAAGATTTGGTAAAATCACAACAGGAGTGGGATAGAATATCTCTTTAACATACAGAGTCATCTGGTTATTTAAAAACAATGTTTTCCATTACATATTTCGCATGCTTGAATTGATGTTGACCAATAATGCTTCGGTGAAAAATATACCAAAACCTTGAGACAGGTGAATGAAATTTTTGTGAATCCTCCAGCTGTGAAAAGAATTGCTCCATGATATGGTGCGGATAAGAAATCGAGCAACTCTGATGTTTTCAAGTGGTGTTTTTTTCACAGCTGAGAGATTGGTAAGAAATAGGCAAAGGCCTTTCCAGTATTTCAGGAATCTCAATGTCCCCTTCCAACATCTTCACTGCTTCTGCAATGCTGAGCCTGTAAGCCACCATAATATGGGAACACATAATACCCACTGAAACGAACTTACCCATGATGTTCACAGGCCCACTGTTCTGAATCCTTTCATCAATTACTTCAACACCATTGCCTGTTTTGATGAGCTTCCATGCCCAATCCATAATAAGGTAATTAGAGGTTGATTCCAGGGAGGTATTCAAAGCCTTTTTGCCGCTTATGACCTCCAATAACGTAGCGCCAAAACTAGACATGTCACTCTTTTCTGTAAAGCGGCCATAGAATGAGTATTCAGGAGCTAAGTAGTTGTGCATTCCTGCAACTACTTTAGAGGTGATATGTGATTCTCCCTCTACTAATTTATCCATCAATTTTGTGAGGCTGAAGTCAGAAACACATGCATTCATCTTTTCGTCCAGCGGAATGTTAGTTGGTTTGATGTCTCTGTGATAAATCGGGGGTTGGAGACTCCCGTGAAGATACGCTAATCCCTTCGCAGTCCCCAGGATGATGTTCTTCCGTTGTGTCCAGCTCAACGGATTCGTCGATTTCCTTCCAAAGAGATGCTCATAAATCAGAAACCGCTAGTACCCAGCAATGTCGTCAGTGGCAATGCAGCAGCCCCTCAAAGCAGCCAGATTCCGTTGCCTGATATGGTTGATTATAATCTCCACTTCATTTAAGAATTCTACATCCCCTTCGGCAGAGCAGTTTCTCATGCTCTTCACGGCCACCGGCTGCCCATTGGGAAGCGTTCCCTTATACACAGTCCCGAAACCCCCTTGACTGATGAGGTTGTCACTGCTAAAATTGTGGGTCGCATCTTTGATCTCTTCTATTGGATATACATTAATTCCAACCAACCTACTGACTTCATTTAATGCAGGAGTTGTCTCAGAGTCTCTGGAGAGTTTGTTTAGCTTCCTGGAAAAGCTATCTCCACCGACAGCAAGCCTCGAGAATCTTCTCAACTGTATATAAATATATGTTCGTTGTAATGCAGATCACCAAGTTTGTGTGTTAAGTTGTGTTCTTTGATATGGTATTAGAGGAAGGTGAGGTATTTGAGCGATCAGTTATCAATGTGTGAGTTTTTCCTGCGCATCATCAGAGAGAGATCATTGAAGGCGTGTTGCAGAGGAGTCCTCTTTGTGTCGCTGAAAATTCGTTTGCAAAGAGACTATGAAGAGCGGATTAAGAAGATTAAGCTGCTGGTGAAGGGTGTAACTGGCTAGAGGGTGAGCTTGAGTGAATATTGATATTACTGCATCGCTGGGAGAGTATCGTTGCAAGGGGAGTCGCTGTAAATGTGCAATGTGTGTAGAGTAAACCACGATGAGGAGTTTACTTTTTTGGTGTCCAGCAGAACGTTGAAGGAAGTCGTGAGCATTTTCGCACCTGCCTGAAGAGTCGTCGCTGAAAAGGAGCCGAAAGAAAAAGGGTATATTTCCTTGAAGATAACTATATTTACCGTGAGGTTTTTTTCTGTTGATATATATATTTTTTTTGGTACTTATATGTTGTCTTCCTTACCTTCTTGAAAAATCGGATGCTAAAATCTTGTAATAAACAAATTCTAATGGTGTTTCATCAAGTTCGAGCTAAGTGAAAAGAAAACGGAGTAAATTTTGGTTATAAGTAAAAAAATAATCTTGTGGTAAAATGTTTTGAGATTGAGCTCCTAAGTTCATGGATGTTTCCAATTAAGTAAAAAGTGGATTGTGGTGATGAAATACGTTTGCCGTAGTTGTTTTCATTTTTGGGCATTTTGAAGATTTTAAAGAATAGTTGTGACGGTTGTGGAGTAATAAGAGTTTTTTTTAATAAATTAAAAGGAAAAAGGGGGAAGTAAATAAGTTAAATAAGGTGTTATTGTTGTTTTTAAGGAGCCATTAAAGTTATTGGTATTTAAATTGATGCTTGAATATTCATAAGTTTAATACTAGGGAAAATATATTAGCAGAATCTTATTTATCTAACTCTGATAAGTTAGATGGTGAAAATTATGCAAATTGGAAGTTTAAGTTGCAGACTATGATGGAAGGCTCTAATATGTGGACGATTGTGTCTGGAGATTAAGAGAAGCCAGAACCCCCTCAAGCCACAGCCGCTACAATTCAATATTGGCAACGACGAGAAAACAAAGCGAAGGTATTGTTGCGGATGTCCGTTAAGGACAATATTATTCCGCACATTAGAGAGTGCAAGACATCCAAAGAGACATGGGACACTCTCAAAAATTTGTATGAGATGAAGACCACAAATTGAATATTGTATTTAAAGAGTAAGCTTCTTTCAATTAAGATTGAAGAAAATGAAAATATGAGTAGTTTTATTTCTAGAATTAAGGACTTAAAAGATAAATTAGGTGACATTGGTGAAACAATATCTAGTACAGACTTGGTTACTATGACATTAAATGGAATGTTGGATGAGTATCAAATGTTTATCACTGGTTTTGCAGCTAGAGAGAAGGCTCCTACATTTGATGAATTAGCAGGTATACTTATGTAGGAAGAAGAGCAAAGAAGAAGTCTTAATTAGAACTCTCCCAATTCAGATTTAACATTGGTGGCTAAAGGGAAGCAAGCCTTCAAAGGAAAACAATGGGAGAAAAATAAAGGCCAAAGGCCACAGGTAAAATCATTTCAAGGTATGCCTTCACCAAGGTCAAATGTCAAATCAAGTAGAGATGATGCATGTTACTATTGTGGAAAACCTGGTCATTTTGCTAAGAATTTCTTGAAAAGAAGATCTAATTTATTTAAACAAAGAAGGCATACAGGAAATTATGTTGATAAAGATGAGGAAATCAGTCATGAATTTAACAATCTTCAAGTATTTGTGACCAATGCTGCTTTGTCAGCAGAAACTGATGATGATAATGCTTGGTTTATAGATTCTGGTGCATCAATCCACATGTCATGCAAAAGAGATTGGTTTGATACTTATCATGAAGTTAATAATGGTGCACACATCTATTTAGGAGATAATAGATCACATGAAATTAAAGGATATGGTGATATAAGTGTTACTATGCCTAATGGACAAGAAAAAAAAATTCAAAATGTGGTGTATGTTCCAGGATTAAAGAAGAACTTAATTTCTATCTCTACTATTACATATCAACATTTGAAAGTTGAATTTGTGAAATCACATTGTTTGGTAAAGGATATGCATGACAACTACAAGGTTGTTGCAAAAGGAATGAGAGTTGGAGGATTATACAAGTTGGATGTGATAAAGAATAGGCATTAAGTTTTAGCATCAACAGTCATGTCAAACATAGAGCTTTGGCATCAAAGGTATGGGCACTTAAATCATAATGACCTAATGTTACTTCAAAAGAAAATGATGGTAGAAGGTCTACCAAATATTAATGTTGAACACTTTGAATGTGAAGGTTGTGCACTAGGAAAACAACATAGGGAAGAATTTCATGTGCATGAAAATAGAAGAAAATGTGAAATACTTGTACTAGTGCATATTGATGTATGTGGTCCAATGCAAACTAGGTCACTTGGTGGAGCATATTACTTTCTTATATTTATTTATGATAGCACTAGATACACCTGGGTGTACTTTATAAGAAATAAAAGTGATGTGTTTGAATACTTTAAAGAATTAAAGAATATGGTAGAAAAAAAATCAAGAAAGAATATTAAAATTATTCGATTAGATAAAGGTGGTAAGTACACTTCAGGAGCTTTTATGAAACACTGCAAACAAAATGGAATTGTACAACAATTTACAGTACCACATACACCTCAGCAAAATGGTGTAGCTGAAAGAAAGAATATAACATTAGTTGAATGTGCTCGTAGTATGTTTAAAAGTAAAGGGCTTTCTAATAGTTTTTGGGTTGAAGCCATTAATACAATTGTATATTTAAAAAATAGAAGTCCTACAAAATATCTTGAGCACAAAACACCATTTGAAGCATTTTATGGTTTTAAACCTAAACTTAGTCATTTAAGGATATTTGGATGCAAGGCCTTTGCTCATATTCCTAAGGAGGATAGGAAAAAATTAGACGCCAAAGCTATCAAAGGCATTTTTATTGGATATTGTACTAATCAAAAGGCATATAAAATGTATGATCCAAATACTCACAAGGTCTTTGCAAGCAGAGATGTTATATTTCATGAGCATGATCTTAAACAAATGAAAGATGATGAATATAATGTATGGCATCCTACTTATAACAAATTTAAAGAAGATGAAGTTGCGGAATCATCTCAAGAAAGCATGGACATTCCAGAAGATAGTTCAAGAAGTCAAAGTCCACAGAGAAGTGATGAGAGCACTCCACAGAAAATAAGAAGAGGAGAATGTACTCTACAGTGTAATGAATCTCTAAGAAGGTCAACACGACAAATTCAAACCCCTATTAGGTATAAATATTATGCTTTAATGTCTCAAGTAATGAATGTTTTTGAACCTTTAAATTATGAAGAAGCCAAAAATCATAAAGAATGGATGGAAGCTATGAAAGAAGAATATAACTCTATAATGAAAAATGAAACTTGGGAATTAACAGAATTACCTGAAAATAAAATCCCTATAGGATCAAAATGGTTGGACAAGACAAAGTTTAATGCAGATGGTAGCATAGAAAAGTATAAGGCAAGATTGGTTGCAAAAGGTTATTCACAAAAGGAAGGTATAGATTATGAAGATACCTTTGCTCCAGTAGCAAAAATGAACACAATCAGAATATTGATAGCATTGGCCACTAAATATGATTGGAATCTATATCAATTAGATGTGAAGTCAGCTTTCCTAAATGGGGACTTAAAAGAGGAGATTTGTCTTATTCAACCAGAAGGATTTAAAAAGAAGGGATAAGAACATCTTGTATGTAAATTAAAAAGGCCTTATATGGACTAAAACAAGCACCGAGATCTTGGTATGAGAAAATAGATAAATTCTTCTTTCAGCAAGGATTTAACAAAAGCAAGAATGATCCTAATTTATATGTCAAGACAGATAGAAATGGAGGCATAGTATTAATTTCTATATATGTTGATGATCTAATAATAACAGGGAGTGCTACTAAAATGATTAATGATATAAAAATGTAGTTATCACAGGAATTTGAGATTAAGGATCTTAGACAAATGCATTATTGTCTAGGTCTTGAAGTATGGAGAGATGATGGAAGAACTTTAATCACACAAAGCAAATATACAAACGAGGTACTAAAGAGATTTCAAATGAAAGGATGTAAAACAACGAGTACTCCATTGGAACAAAATATCAAATTGAGAAATGATGATGGAACAAAGGAGGTGAATAGAACATTGTATCGACATTTAATGGGAAGCCTGAATTATCTCACTACCACTACACCAGAAATTGCTTATGCAGTAAGCATACTTAGTCAATTTATGGCTAAGCCCCTTGAGAGCCATTGGATGGCTGCAAAAAGGGTCCTTCACTATTTAAAGGAAACTATCAATTTTGATATTGAATATACTAATGATTGTAATGTTGAATTGACAGGTCATTCTGATTCTGATTGGGCCAGAAATCCAGATGATAGGAAATTCACCACTGGATATGTGTTTCATATAGGATCAGGAGCAATATCATGGAGTAGTGAGAAACAACCAACAATGTCCTTATCATCAACTGAAGCAGAATATAAAGCATTATGTAGTACCACCTGTGAAGCTATATGGCTCAGAAGAATACTTGAAGATATTGGTGAAGCTCAAGAAGAACCGACAGTGATCATATGTGATAATCAAAGCACCATCAAATTGGCAAACAATCCTGTCTGTCATCCAAGGAAAAAGCATATAGACACACAATATCATTTTGTAAGAGAAAAAGTCCAATCAAAGGAATTTGACTTAATATATTGTAATACAAATGAAAATGTAGCTAACATATTCACTAAGCCTCTTGGGAACGCTAAATTTGAGACTTGTAGGAGTAAGTTATGTGTTGTAGAAAATCCAAATTATGTTGTAAGCCTAGCTGAGACTTAGACCAGCAGGCATGTCAATTAAGAGTATGTTTGTGTCCTATGTATAGTGTGTCTGTATATGGTTGAAATTAAGGGGGAGTGTTGGATATACATTAATTCCAACCAACCCGCCGACTTCATTTAATGCAGGAGCTGTCTCAAATTCTCTGGAGAGTTCATTTAGCTTCCCTAAAAAACTATCTCCACCGACAACAAGCTTCAAGAAGCTTCTCAACTGTATATAAATATCTGTTCATTGTAACGCAAATCACCAAGTTTGTGTGTTAAGCTTATATTCTATGTTGAACCATACTAAACCCATGGAAGTTTTCACAGTTGCACGCAAAAGGTCTCTGTTACTCTTTACGAACTCTCTATGTGCGGCATCGCGGTTCCTCCTTGCCATTAACAGATAAATACTCACAAATGCCGAAAGAGAAACAACCACGGCAGCTCCCATTGACGTGGAGATTACGACCAGACAGTTGTTATTCTTCGGTTTGGGCAGGAGAACATGCAATATGATTACACAGGAAGCGGTTTTGGGGTTCTTTGGCCCCAATTCATTCACCTCGGCAGCATAGCAAACTGCAAAATTGAAGCATGGGTGACTGGCAGTCTCAGTGGCATTTTTATTCATTTCGACTAATCTGCTGGTGACCTGCTAAACGCCATTAACGCATAAACTACAAACATGCAAGTCGGAGAGATCGCCCTTGCAGGACGAATCAATCCAATCCCGTTTCGTCTGTATGCCATCACACAGAGTAGGGCTGGACACAAACTTTGATGTGTCGTTGAGGCAGCGGGGAACCAAGGTTGGGGAAAGAGCCGCCGTGCGCAGTGAAGAGATTCGCTGCTAGAATTCATTGATGCAGGCCATGACAGAGGCATGGTCGGGGAACCCAAAGATGGAGGAGTCTTTGAGGTGCTGAGCTACGCCTACGAAAAATAAACTGAACAATGACTGGCAGCAGTTCGCATCATCCGACTGGCAGCAAGCCGAGTTCCATGGAATTCGATGGACATACTTAAAATCCGTGGGACATGATGCCTCGCTCCCCTCAACGATAATCAGCGTTTTTTTTCTTCTGAAAAAAAAAAACGATAATGAAAAATTGCAAGAGTAATAGCAAGCTTATGATCATGATGTTCATACCTAGTATTCTTCTCTGCAGTGGTGGCAGTTGTTCACCCCCTCGGTGTTCCTCTAGTTCTTATTATTGTCGACACAATTGACGATTGAAATCTGGTGCTACAAAGTCCATTGAGTTAAAAAATACGACTTTGAATTTTAACCCGACTATGAAATCTGGTGCTGCACTAAAGTCCATTCACTAAAATATATTTAAAGAATATGACATTGAATTTTAGCCCGACTCTAATTCAGTGTTAAACAAGGTCAATCGACTAGTCATATGCAATGATGATCATTAACCAAAGTCAATTGATATGTACGTAAATAAATTTTAAACAAAGTCAATCCAATAAGCTTTAAAAATTTTATGAGTTGAAATCATAATAAAAATATTTAAATATAATAAAGGTATGTTGTTGAATTTGTTTTTATGTGAGTCTTGTGGTTTGAGTAGTCTTAATCGACGAGTTATCTAAGTGGTTACAAATATTTGGCATCACACTAATTTTTAGTATAGTTATATGTAATTAAAATTAAATTAAAATAATTATGAGAAATAAAAATTGTTAAGATGTTGTAACAAAATACCTTATTACTTATAAATAATAAATTAAATTAAAATAGTTATGAGAAATAAAAGTTAAAAATATTTAAATTATTTAGTTTTTATGTGATTTAATTCTTATTATTAAATTTAAAATTTAAAATTTAGAGAAAAGATTGCAAAATCATTGACATTTAGATTATTTGATTTGCATCTGGTTTCAGTTTCAAAATTTATGATAAAATTTGAAAGTGAAAACCAATAATCATAAATAAAATAGTTTAAATTTTAGTTAACTTATAAATTTTATTAAAAGAAAAATTATATAATAAATTTGATTTTTCATGTTTCAACAAAATATTCTTTTAATAATCACATTAAAAATATTTTTAAATTATATTCCAAAATTTAATAATATAATATAAGAAAATAACAATATAAAATAAAAACCACTTTCAACCTTACATAAAATTATATATAATAAAAACCACTTTAACCCTTACATAAAATTATATATAATACAAATAATATTTTGATATAATATTATGTTATTTATTGAATTTTAATTTTAAAATTATTTTAATATTAGTAATTTTTATAATATTTTATTTTTAAATTAAAAAAAATATAAATTAAATATAAAACTAAATTTACTAAATATTAATCTAATTATTTAAACTAAATAATTATTTTTTAATAATTTTTTTATTAAATATTTATTAACATTTACTTATAAAACAATTCCATCTTATTTAGCTAAAAAAATTTACACATTACCCTTTCAAAAAATAAAAATAAAACCAAATTAAAAAACATAAAAGTAATTATTTATATTAACTTTTAAAAGCAAATAATTTTTAAATTTAAGAATTCTTTTTAAATGTTTATGATTAACTTCAGCAGTTTATTTTTCTTCATTTTTCTTTCAGAAGAAAGAAATTTTTAAATTTAAGAATTCTTTTTGAATATTTATGATTAGCTCCAATAGTTTATTTTTCTTCATTTTACTTTCATATTGCTTCACTTTCTTGCATTGAGTTCTTGTCAATGTTTGGTATGACTTCTAGTGATCATTTATCTTCAAATATCCAATATCACAATTCAAAATTATATTATATTATAAAATAATATTTTAATATTTATTATAAATTGATGATGAACTTTTACTAGTTAAAACTGCACTAATTATAATCCAACTCCATTTCACTAAATAAATGTGAATTCAAATAAATATAACTCCACTCCACCAAATAAATGTGAATGGTGTTCATGAAATAAATGTGAGTGATGAGATTGAAAATCCTTTTTCGCTTCATATGGACTCATCACTGCCATTTCATGGGTGTTCACCTTGTCATCCATTTGCTTGAAGGCAATATTATTTTTTAGTTTATAAGCTATGAAATGCTGGTGGGTAGTATATGCTCATTATTAGATTTAAACAAATTTAAATTTATCGATAAACATATATTGCTCATCAACATTTGATAACATATAAACTGAAAATTATGTGTTACCAGAGCCCACTACGTTTGTCATATCTAACTGTCATTATTAGATTTAAACAAATTTAAATCTATCGATAAGCATATACTGCCCACCAACATTTGATAACATAACTATCTGTTGCCAGAGCACACTACGTTTGTCATATGTAGCTGTATTTGCTCGTATTTCCGCCCACGCTTTACGATTTTCCACACAAAGAGTTTGTTGCCTTCCCGCCCTCCATCGCTAAATTTGCGTCATAAGAGCGAATCTATCGCTTTATGTATTCTCTTCCTGCGGTAACTTTGAATGTTAAACTTTTAGTTTAGCACATGTAACTTATTTTATTTTGTAAGTTGATTAAAATAATGTATAAAATTAATTTAACTTCGAGGATTATGTTAATTATTTGATTTTTGTTGTTAAAATGTTTTGTTAATGGCAGATTATGTGGTAAAAACATTTTGTTAATGACAAGTTATGTGGTCAATTTTACTCAATCTTTTTGGGATTAGAGTCTGTTAATGAGTAAGTGGGAAGTTATTCCTTTAAGTGTATCTGTCCAATAGGTTTTAGGTGGTTTTGAACCTTGAATATTATTGTTTACATAAATACTTCAGATCATAGCGATTACCAATTGAACTAACACCATAGAATTTCAGTTTTATTTAAAATTATTATTATTATATCTTATGTAATGATTAATTTCTAAATATTTATCATTTAAATTTTATGTTTTGACAATAATTAATTTTTGAATTTGATACCATTTTCATTTATGTTATTAGTCTTTCAAATCTTAATTATTTCATTTAATTGTTACTAGCACAATTATAAATTAAAAGAGTGGGAAAAGTAGATAGACCACAGTCCTTAATAAACATTAAAACACTTCATGATATATGCCAAGTTGTTGAAATTTAAGACATTATAAAAACTAATTATATAACTTCAATTTAAATCATTATTAATTATAAAAATAACTAATATATAAGTTAGAAATATATACATTTAAAAAAAAATGGACAAAGATTTATCCCCACTTTACCGTGTAGATTCTTAATTTATGAAGAGGCTTTGTTACAATACCATCGTTTAACAATATCACATGCTCAAAAAACTATAATTCACTTCATTTGACACTTGATCATATAACATTATTTTTAATTAATCAATTTAATGAAAATATTAAAAAGGACATAACTACTTTGGCGATAACAATCCACAATGAATTTGCTCATACTATTATGAATATTTTAGAATGTTTCATTGGAAATTAAATCCTTACCATCCATCTAATAATTATTGATAATTGTTGAACTCACCCATGGTAAACACACACAAATATGAAAGAATAGACAACAATGGAAAAGATAAGCATGAGTTTCATTATTATTCACAAAGATGCATATATATAATACATGGGAGTGACCCTTGGTTTCACATTCCAAGTGGTCTCTTGGACTCCCTTTTTCCATTCGCCTTCTACACCTACCCATAGAGGATTAGTTGGCCAACATTCCCTCCCTTAATCCAAAAGGGTATGTGTGAGTCCAAAAAGAGGGTTGTAATACAAATCTACAAAGTATGCATGACAACACTTAGGCTGAATCAGTTCTCTGAAATGTTGGCATAAAGAGGTGGTTTAAGAATGACCACCAACACTAGAACGCTTAGTGAAGTTCCCGGAACTCTTCCAAATTTGGCAAGAAGCTAAGGTCTTTTGCTAAAAGAAGTGCTCCTCATATTTTGAAGAAACCTTCAACCTAGAAAAATGGAGGTCTACAACCTGCAATGGTTTAAGAATGACCACCAACTCTGGAATGCTTGATGCATTTCTTGGAATTCTTCCAAAAGTGGAAAGAAGCTGAAGCCTTCTACTAGAGGAAGTGTCCCTAATTCTTTGAAGAGGAAGAATATCAACCTCACATAGATGGTTTAAGGCTGATCACCAACCAAAGATATGTTCATGGGCATATGTGTCTCTGGCTACAACTTTGAATCTGGAATGACAGATTGCGGCTCAGGCTCACTTGATGTGGCTTTGAAGCTTGTAGATGGCCATCACTCCCCCCCCCCCCAAGTCAAGTACAAGGTGAGATGATGACGAAAACTCAACTGAAAGATTGTTCAATATTATAGAACAAGTTCTGACATATGACTTAAACATTTTCTTCGTTGTTGATGCACATTGTTAAGAAGGGATCCATTCAAGATGAATCTTTGTTCTTGCAGGAGGCTTGTTTCAGAAGAATCTGTGTGAAGAATGAATGTGCAGACCACAGTGCTTGCATGGCTGAAGATCAAAACAATGATCTTTCATATGGCCAACTCAATCACAGTGTAGGAATTTTACAATCTCTTGTTGCTGCTGTCAAAGAGGTGTAGAATCTAGAACCACTGTAGGTGAGCTATCATGAAGAAATCCGACACTCTGAAATTTGATGGGCTTGGAGTAGTCTGGAATATGAAAGGAAAACTCCTTGTCATATCCAAGACCTGTTTTGTGCTTGTTATGGACAAGCTCTTCCCAAAGTCTTATGATGGGCTTGGGAAGTGCAGAATGAACTATTGCATCTGCATGTAACTTTGCTTCTTCATTGGGCACTGAATGTGAATCAATCACAACACTATTGACTTGTTTCTTATGGAAGTCTCTTTTAATGTTTTGAATAGAAATAGGTCCAGAATAATGACTCCATTGTTGTAATTCTTATTATTGTAGCTCTAACTCAAGTTGCAAAATTTCAATCTTCTCATGTGCATTTTGTAGACATGTCTTAATGTCAAAACATGTGGTTTTGTTGTTTTTTATTGTGTCATCAACTGTCGAAAATATAATATTGTTTAGTAATTCTGATACACCATCTGCCATTTTCTGATTGAAGACTATTGGTTAACCCAAATGAAGTACCTTCACTCCCAACAAAACTTATGGATTAGCTACTACCAGCACAAAATATAAGTGCAATGTCAAATATCAATATGAAGAACAAAAACAAGTTATTGTCCAAACCACTTCTATATCACAAGAGATGAATATTGATTTTCTGAGACCACTCAGGATAGTTCACCTTGCCAGAGAAAACTACTCTCATAATAGATATGAGAGAATGCATCATCAAAGAAAATTATCTGCTTTCAAAAACAAAAATTTCACTCCTTATTGTGCATATAAAATCTCTCCACCATATAATATTACCACTCACACAATATACCACCATATAATAGCATCGTTCGAACCTTATATTAAACATCACCATGTATATGTGAGGCCATATGATAGTACTACATGTTATATTTGTTTCTCCACTCATTCACTTTATGGTCTTCAAAAGGGGACAAAATATTTAATTATATAAAACTTCACTATGAGTCATGAAATATGCCATTGTATGTCCTCCTTAAAAAAACTCAAGGTTTATAAACACAGATTTTAAGAACTTCATCCATGACTCACCGCTTATTACGATGCTCTTCATTTTTAAATATGGCTCTCATTTAGTCTCTGAGATATCGTGCAGTCCCCTTAATGAAGCTAATCAACAACAAAAGGTAAAATGATGACCTTCAACCACCTCAATTTGAACTCCAGAATTCATGGTCATGCTCATGAATTGAATGAGGCCTCTTCAGAGTTGTTTTCATGCCCACAAACATAAAAAAAAACTTTCCTGTAGAAATGTTTCACCTCCTACAGTCCAATACACTCAAGTCTTCTAGTAATACGCAACCCAGGAAGTAGGGAAAATCGGTCAAGAAATCAGATATGCTCACAAGGTGCCCTGATGACTTCGGATCCAATGGAGCATTGGGTATCACGTTGTGTAATGGAAGCTTAGGAGTGAAGTATCATGCTGTGGGTGGAGGGCATTGTCAAATGTGGTAATGCCAACTGTGGACACGTGGTATGTGTCGAGGGACAGTGAATGGGCACCGAGGGGTTGAGGCCCGGTGGTAAGATGTCTAGGGGTTGAGTGAATGATACCAACAAGGAGTCGAGGCCCAACTGTTCGAGGAGCGAAGCTGCTACAAGGAGGAGGAGTCAGAGTTGGAAGCTGCAAGGGAGAGGGCCGAAGATGTTGTAGGAGCACCAGGTCGAGTGTTAATGATACCAGAAACCGGTGACATGTGAAATGGAAGGAGGAGGAGCGATGTCGTGCAGCAGAGGACAAATTCTTGCTAAACAATGCTCAACTGAAATGTCTTGGTTGTGCTGATAACAAAGATCTAAGAAGAGGTCGCCCAGTAGGGCCTGGCACACTGACCAAAAATGGGCATGGACAGAGTGGACATATGGAGAGTTTCACAATAGAGCTAGGTTTTCATATGGGCACGAAAATGTTGAGCAAACGTACATGAAGACTGTTCGAGCCCAGATTTCATAAAGGTGCAGTTGTAGAATCTCACAAATTTAGAAATGATCTGGTGTAGGTCTGCAGCCTTGAAAAACAAGGAAGGCAGAACTGACATGTAGAGCAGTCACACAACATGTGACTCAAATTGGGTCAGATCCAAAATTTTCCGTCTATGATACCATGTTGAACTCAGCCATGGTAAACACATATAAATAGGAAAGAATAGACAACAATGGAAAAGAAAAGCATGAGTTGCATTATTATTCATAAATATACATATATATATATAGGAGTGACTTTTGGTTTCAGATTTCAAGTGGTCCCTTAGACTTCTTTTTTCCATAAACTTTTTACACCTACCCATAGAAGATTAGTTGTCCAACAATAATTAAATTAAATTTCCAAAAATTCTATTTTAAAATAAACACACTTATTAACTTAATTTAATTTTGATTTATATTATTTAATATAATTAAAAATATATTTTTAAATATTTTATTGTAAAAAACATAAATTATTTTTTATTTATATAAAATGTGATTTTAAATTTAAAAATTAAATAATATATTATTTAATATAATAAAAAAAAATAAACATTTGATTGAACCAAGAATCAAAATAGTTGCAGTGTTATCTAAATATAATGGCACGTGCACATCCCCTTTCAAGTCTCATCAGTGAGAGGTCGCTTCTCTCATTCAATTGTTTTCGGATACCTTATATCTTGGATTTTAGGACGTTGAGGATTTAGATTTGATGGTGAGGAACTTCGGATACCTTATATCTTGGATTTTAGGACGTTGAGGATTTAGATTTGATGGTGAGGAACTTATCAAATACATTTGACATTAGTAATGGTCTAAATAAATGTTGATAGGATTTTTAAAATGAAATAGGTGTATGGTTAAATTAAAAAAATTGTATTTTAATTATATGTATATGATTTTGTGTTGTATTTTTTAGTTTTTCTTATAAGTTGTTGGTCTAGTCATAACAACTTTTTTACTTGTATTACAATAATAATTAATAATAATTAATCTGGCCACAATAAAGTTTTTACTTCTATTACAATAACAACTGGTCTAACCACAACATTTTCAAATGTAAATTTATCTATTATTGTTAAAAATAAATAAATTAAAAATACTTATTCTTTGTATTTTCAAACTATGGGTTCATGATTAAAAGTTATATCTATCTACTATTTTCATCACTGATTTAGATTTGGGAAAGGATTAAAGCACCAAAACTCTTGATAAAATTTAAGGTTATGCAATTTAAAGGAATGTCAAAAGTGATGTTGAATAGTTTTACATATGTGAGATGTATTCATAATGGGCATTGTTGAGCCAATTAACCATCAAACTTCAAGCATTACAAATATAAATTTGAAATTGGCCCATTGTATGAAGGATTATAGTGACATGTTTGAAATGATACTCTTTCTAAGATAAATAATGTCATTCATGCACAAGAGAAAATCTCATCTAAAATTAAATTCCATCTATCAATGCATTATCCAGTTGCAAACATAAGTGACTTGAACTCAAAATCAACAAGAATCTTTGTAACATGAGCATCGTATCTTAGATATAATCTAATGTCAAGTTGCAACAGGCTCACTTGAATCACTTGAATACCACTTGAGTACCTTTCCTAGATTGATAGGAAAACCAGATTAAAACCAAACTGATAAAGTATGCCTACTCCTATTGAGACATTAACTTGAACAACTATATTGTAATTCTAGTTTTCATTTTCATATTTCATGAAAATCACATTCTATATCCCTCGGAGGAGTGTGTATTTTATGACGAGCACACTATATAGACCACTTCCAACTCTTAAGCCAAAATGTGTATGAAATTACCAAAATATTTTATATTTCATGTCTAACTCAAAAATTTTGCATTTACGAAAATATATACCATCTATTTTCCTCCCTTAAATCTTATTTGCATGTTCCTCGAATTTCATATTTCCATGTCCATATGCACTTTCAATTCCATTTGCCAAGATTTTTTTACAATGATGTTTCCACTCAGTTCCACTGGTAAATGGTTTGGAATCAACACTCAAGGAAAATATGGAGCTTTATTCACATTACTAATAGGGAGATCATTGTTAATTCTGGATGTCACAGGTGTCCAAAATTTAAGAGCGAAACATCTACCTCTCACATGACTTGTGTATATGGTATTGCAGAAGAGATGAGTTCCAAGAATATAATTGATACTCCCAAGTGTTGTGTTATTGATAAATTATAAATTATAAAGATACATGAACTTTTTTCACATCAGAATTGTTTGTATATTGCAAAGATGTAATATATAAGACAATAAATGCAGTATAATCCATAACCAAAATTATGAAACCAATAACAATAAACCTGCTTAGCTTGGATAAAAAACCACCATTTAGATAATATTCCCCAAAAATATGCTTTAATGAGTGGTCAATAGGTGATATTCAAAATTTTTATTGCAACTGACAAATGTTAGTTGCCAATTGAGACCTCAAAGTCCCTGCAAGGCACCCAAAGTGGGAATTAAAATGACCTCGACTCAAGAAACATAAACAAATATGTTGTTGCCCCAAAAAACTATATGGAGACCACAATAAATTGAAGGCATGTCTCTATATTAGCTATTTTCACAAACCATACCCTAACCTGATTACTACCACCAACTGCCATAGTCTAAATTGATATGTTAATACTGCGATGTTTGAAGCTCTTTGTAATACTAAGATGGAATTTTATATCAAAAGTAGGTGAGGACTCTGTACCTAGCACTTGCATGGAGTTGCTTCCCTTGGTATAAGTACACGAGGACAGAGCAATTGGCTCTTTGAAAGTAAGGAGTGTTTGCACCTAATGCATTTTGGGGTTATAAGGATGTGTTGAGAGAACAATAGGCATCTCTTTGCAAAACTTGATTGTAAAACATGTTTCAAACCATAACACAAGGTCATGGCACCAATGAATGGTAGATGGAGAAAATTCTTCAAAATCAGTGCATATTGTTGTTTGTATGCATTCCCCTTTTATGACAAGAACCTACCCATCTTTTGTAATTTTCTAGTTTACAGTTCAACCACAACCATTTATAATTAATACAAACCCCTACCTAGTATTGTGGAAAAAAAATAATTATTCTACACTAACCTCTAATGGTGAGTTCGAGGTGGCTCTAGGTTTCTCCAATTTGTGGAGATTGTATAAAATGTCAGAAGAATACTTATTATAATTTATTTATTTGCAATTAAGTTCTCAAACCATATACAAAATAGTTTGGTTGGAAAATTGCTAACAATCAAGTCTAGTTTCATAGGAAACACAGAAAATAAGCATAATTGGTGTAGTATAAAATCTAAGAAAGTTCTAGCCTTCTATGATTTCAATTTGAGCCATCATTATATTCCCTATGATTCTGCATTGCGTGTGTATGCTACTGAGAAAGAATATTGAAGAATTGAAACTATCCCATTTTTCATTGAACTCATTCAAAATTAAATGTTGAGATACATATACCTTGAGAAAGGGTTCTTGCATGAATCCTGTCATATTTGTAACTGTACAATAAACATAAGAACTTTTCAAGTTGATAGGTGAGGTTAAATTTTAGTCAAATAAGTTAACAGGATATATACATGTCTCATTGAAATGCCCAAACACATATTTGAATCAACCAGGTAGTCTAAAAGAGAATGAAAATCGATTTAAACCAAAACATTGACACTTTAAGGGTTTGGGACCAAAAGATGTTCTAATTTTCAATCTTATTGTTAGGTACCGACAGTTGCATGAGACCTATTGCTGCATGATCCTTGCTTGTACTCTCTACACCAACATCCCAACATACTCGTTATTTACAAAGGAAAATTTCCATACTACTGCACCCATGGTTTAAAATAGAAGTTTTTCACCCCGAATGCAACCACACCTGACTACATGGATGCAACACTAGTATGAAGTATGTATGTGCATTTATTTCAATAGAGTGAAACTCAAACATTGTTTTCTCTAGAATAAAAATGTTCATAACCTAAGTTCTGCAAGACTTCCTTCTTTGTGAGTTGGATTTCTGAATTTGAAGCAAAGTTGTATATTTTTTTAGACTTCCATTTGAGCAACAATATTTCCCCAAAATGACCACCTCCTAGTGCAAATAGTAGTTCAGGAACTCCATTTCCAATAACTAAATAGGATCGATTGGAAAGAAAGCATTCAAGTTAAATGGAAAAATCCAAAAGTGCTAACTTGAGGACCATTTATAACCCTAATTAACAACTTGAAAAGAAAATTTTACATCTTTTAATTGTACACTCATGCTTGATGCTAGCTTGAATGAGGAACATCATGCTATAACTGTTTATTAATCTGAAGTTATTTTAGTGTGATTATTGATCCTTACTTAAAAAATGCATTATTTTCTTTTATTAAAGAATGAATAGGAAAATGAATCTCACAAATTAATGCAATCACTGCACTTAAATTAAATTATCTGTCTAAAAGGTTCAAATGTGAAATACTTTCACATGCAACGCAATGTTTGCATATTATCCTGGGCTTTATTCCAAAGAATACATAGATTTCCCTCCTCCTAGTGGCCATTGCATATGTTACTCAGAACACATTTCGCTTAGACATTTCATCAAATATTTTGCGAGTTTCACCTATTCTACCATGGTGAGCATAGCCAAAAAAAAACATAACATTCCATAAAACCACATTTTTTTTTTAGGAATTTTGTCAAAAAGATGGCATGCATCAGCGGATGCCATACTTCAAATAATGTTGGCATGCATCACGGATGCCATACTTCAAATACCATTACCCCTAGTAGAAGTCAAACGAATAGTGAGATATTGGTGTTGACCTTGAAAATTCTATCACAATTGCTAATGTGGCTATGGTCTATGAAACCGGACTGCACTTGAAGGTGGAAACTATTTCTAAATTTAGTTAAATTTTATTTAAATTCTTCTCAGATCCTTTATTATTTTGTATTTGTATTAGATAAGTTTATACGGAAATATAAACGTGGTTCCATACTAAAATGTTTTGGACTAAATATTCTATTCACATTTCATATAGAATTTTGGAACCGGAAGATTTGAAGGTATGGCACTTAAGCCTGCCCACCTTTTGTAAATTTCCGGTTGTATAAATAATACAAAGCCCTGCCTAGTACTATGGAAAAGAAATATTCTACACTAACCTCCACTACAACAAATCCTTGTTATTAATTGCCATTTTTTTGTTTCCACGTGTTGTTTTAGTATAATTTTTCCCGACATTTTTAAAAAATGACACTATTTATTATTAGATTCGTCTTTAATTGTTTTAGTATATTTTTTCCCGACACTTTAAAAAAAATAAACTATTTATTATTAGATTCGTCTTTAATTGCCCTTTTTTTTTTCCACGGGTTGTTTTAGTATATTTTTTCCCGACATTTGAAGAAAATGACACTATTTATTAGGATGGCTCTATTTTTGGCGTTTCTCTTTTCCAGCGAATCACACCCAGTTGATGTTAAACAGCGCCTAAATAAATACTCAGTTTAATTTCTTTTTATAGTTCTTGATGTAACTTCATGTATAACTTTTTATGTAATTTGTGGTATTATTTTTAATGTCTACTTTAATTTACTTTTTATCTTATGATTTAGCTTTTTGTATAACCTCTTATTTTGCTCCTAGTTATGGCATTGTTTTTAGCATTCACTTTAGCTTTCTTTTTAGTTTTCTTTTTAGCTTCCATTTTAGCTCAGCTCAGTGTCTTTTTTATCTTATGATTTAGTTTCTTGTATAACGTCTTATTTTGCTCCTCACAATAGCATTGTTTTTAGCATCCACTTTAGCCTCATCATGGTTTTAGCTTCTTGTGTAACCTCATATTTTAGTCCTCATTATGGCATTGTTTTTAGTATCCACTTTAACTTCTTTAGCTCCTCTTATGGCATTGTTTTTAGTGTCCACTTTAGCTTCCTTTTTAGCCACGAATGAAATATTGCACAACATTGATTTAATCATTTTCCTTACGCATCGATACATCATCATAACACTAAGCCAATGTAGGTCACTTTGATTGTCATTTATTTGTAGGATTTGGATTTAAAGGATGACATGAATTTTTCTGTTACACATGCAAAGGACGACTTTTGTAATCAAATTGGGGGGAGGAGTTTATTGTATCTATCATATGATACACTATGATTGTATCCCAATTTGGTAATTACCATTGGCTATTGCAGTTACCCTATTTTAGTAATTACCCATTGTCACTCTTACTCCTCCTCTTACTCCTCCTGCTACCATTTCTGAAAATCAATGTCACTACTTGGAAATCAATCTTGATAGTTGTCATTTATGATGAAAATCGTGAATTTAATGAAAGGGTAACCTAAATTATTCCCTACATATTGCCAAATTTCATTGATATTTTCTAGTCTAACAAGTGTTTGTATATGCCAAGTGTTTGTTTTCTCCCTCTACCTTTCATCTCTATCTCCCCCCTGTGTCTTTTTCTTTCTCCCCTTCTATCTACCATTTCAATCTTTGTCTTTATCTCTATCCCTCTCTCTTACTTATTCACTATCTCACTCACCTCCCCCTCTCAATCTCTTTCTTTCTCCCCCATGTAAATATGCATTTTTCCTAAGATGAAGTATTTTTGTTTCAATTATTGAAAACGATAAAAAAGATTGAATGACTAGAATGAGAAAGATATAGAGAAGATTTTTTTTTTTTTTTTCTTTTTATACAATAACATAAAAGTTATATATATATATATATAATTTAAATATTTAAATAAAATAATATTGTTAATTTAATTTTAGATTTCTTAGAAGATTTTTGGATATGCACTCACGATTGGATAGGTTTAAAAAATAAATAAATAAAATTACTTTCCCTACTTAGAAAAAATATCACAAAATATATGTTACAACCATGGTACGAATTCCAAAAGAAAATCTTTAAAAGTTGGAAAATTTAATAAGTTTATAAAATTATGCTTTTTTTCCTTGATAAAATTTTATTTGAAAATAAATTTATTTATCAAATTCCATCCGAATGAAAAGTGAAAATTAAACTGATAATGAATCAACCCCATCCATACAAAGTTAACTTTGGAACTTCAGACTCTGGAAATATTCAAAGTACATTTTTTTAACGTCATTTCTATCTATTTGACTTCTGAATATCCTCCATCGAGTTAAAAATGGGATCAAATTGTATCCGTCCAGCTTTGGTAAAATCACAACAGGAGTGGGATAGAATATATACAGAGTCATCTGGTTATTTAAAAACAATGCTTTCCATTACATATTTCGCATGCTTGAATTGATATTGGCCAACAACGCTTCGGTGAAAAATATACCAAAACCTTGAGACAGGCGAATGAAATTGTTGTGAATCCTCCAGCTGTGAAAAAAATTGCTCCAAGATACGGTGCCTGAGCACGTTCGATGTGCGGATAAGAAATCGAGCAACTCCGGTGATTTCAAGTGGTGCTGTTTTCACGGCTGAGATATTGGTAAGAAATAGGCAAAGGCTTTTCCGGTATTTCAGGAATCTCAATGTCTCCTTCCAACATCTTCAGCGCTTCAGCTATCGTGGGCCTGTAAGCCACCATAATATGGGAACACAGAATACCCACTGAAACAAACCTTGCCATCACGTTCTCAGGCCCACTACTCCGAATCCTTTCATCAATTATTTCAACACCTTTGCCTGCTTTGATGAGCTTCCATGCCCAATCCGTAATAAGGTAGTCGGAAGCTGATTCCAGGGAGGTATCCAAAGCCTTTCTGCCGCTTATGACCTCCAATAAGACAGCGCCAAAACTATACACATCACTCTTTTCTGTAAGGCGGCCATACAGCGAGTATTCGGGAGCTAAGTAGCCGTGCGTTCCTGCAACTTTAGTCGTGATATGCGAGTCTCCCTCTACTAATTTATCCATCATTTTTGCGATCCCGAAGTCGGAAACACAGGCATTCATCTCGTTGTCCAGCAAAATGTTAGCTGGTTTGATGTCTCTGTGATAAATCGGGGGTTGGAGACTCCCGTGAAGATAAGCTAAGCCCTTCGCAGTCCCCAGGAGGATGTTCTTCCGTTGCGCCCAGCTCAACGGATCCTTCGACTTTCGTCCAAAGAGATGCTCGTCTAGACTTCCATTGGGCATGTAATCATAAATCAGAAACCGCTGGTGCCCGGCAATGTCGTCACTGGCAACGCAGCAGCCCCTCAAAGCAACCAGATTCCGATGCCTGATATGGTTGATAATCATCACTTCGTTTAAGAATTCTGCATCCCCTTCGGCAGAGCAGTTTCTGATGCTCTTCACGGCCACCTGCTGGCCGTTGGGAAGCGTTCCCCTATACACAGTCCCGAAACCCCCTTGACCGATGAGGTTGTCACGCCTAAAATTGTGGGTCGCATCTTTGATCTCTTCTATGTTGAACCATACTAAACCCGTGGAAGGTTTCACGGTTGCCCGCAAAAGGTCTCTGTTCCTCTTTACGAACTCCCTGTGTGCGGCATCGCGGTTCCTCTTCGCCCTCAACAGATAAATACTCACAAATGCCAAAAGAGAAACGACCACCACAGCTCCCGCTGATGTGGAGATTACAACCAGACGGTTGTTATTCTTCGATTTGGGCATGAGAACGGGCAATCTGATTACACAGGAAGCGGTTTTTGGGTTCTTTGGCCCCAATTCATTCACCTCGGCAGCATAGCGAACTGCAAAGTCGAAGCATGGGTGACTGGTACTCTCGGTGGCATTTTTATTCATTCGGACCAATTTGCTGGTGACCTGCTGAACGCCATTAACGCATAAACTACAAACATGTAAGTCGGAGAGATCCCCCTTGCACGACGAATCAATTGCAGTTAAACCCAACCGATCAATCCAATCCCTTTTCGTCTGTATGCCATCGCACAGACTCGGGCTGGACACAAACTTTGATGTGTCGTTGAGGCAGCGGGGAACCAAGGTCGGGGAAAGAGCCGCCGTGCGTAGTGAAGAGACTTGTTGCTGAAATTCATCGATGCAGGCCATGGCAGAGGCATGGTCGGGGAACCCAAACATGGAGGAGTCTTTGAGGTGTTGAGCTACGCCTACGGAAAATAAACTGAACAATGACTGGCAGCAGTTCGCATCATCTTCCTGGCAGCAAGCCGAGTTCCATGGAATTCTGTGGACGTAGTTAAAATCCGTGGGACAAGAGGCCCCGCTGCCCCTAACGACAATGAAGAACTGCAATAGTAATGGCAAGCTTATGATCATCTTCATACCTATTAATCTTCTCTGCACTGCCGTGACAAAAATTTGCTGAGACAAAGTTGTCTGCCCCTGGCTGTTCTTCCAGTTCTTATTATCATCGAGACAATTGAGATCTGGTGCTGCAAAGACCATTGAGTAAAAAATATTTAAAGAATGCGTCTTTGAATTTTATCCCGACTCTGAAATCTGGTGCTGCACTAAAGTCCATTCACTAAATATTATTTAAAGAATATGACTTTGAATTTTAGCCCGACTCCAGTTCAGTGTTAAACAAGATCAATCGACTAGTCATATGTACATGATGATTGTTAACCAAAGTTGTTGATATGTACGTAAATAAATTTTAAACAAAGTCAATTCAACCGGCTTTAAAGCCATCTTAAATATTATAGTAATTTAATATAGTTTACATATAGTTTTCCTTAAATATTATAGTAATTTAATATATTATAATCCGGCTTTATTATAATTCAACCGGCTTTATTATAATTAAATTAGATTACATATATTTATACGTAAATAATTTAAGCTCCATTGATATTAATTAACTTATAAATGTTATAAAAGGAAAACTATATAGTCAACAAAATGTTTTTCTAACAAATACACTAAAAATAATTTTAAATTATATTCCAAAATTTAATAATATAATAAAAAAAGTTTACAATTTAAAATAAAAACCACTTTCAGATTTACAAATTATATATAAATTAACTTCTAAATATTATAAAAAGAAAACTATATAGTCAACAAAATGTTTTTCTAACCAATACACTAAAAATAATTTTAAATTATATTCCAAAATTTAATAATAGAATTAATAAAAAACAATTTAAAATAAAGACCACTTTCAGATTTACAAATTATATATAATAAAAAATAATAGAAACCACTTTCAGACTTCCATAAAACTATATATAATAAACTAATCGCAAGGACCACTTAAATCATAAATTAATTGCAATGTTCCCGTGTAAAAGAAGCAACATGTTTCTTGAATTATTCCCTCAAATAGCTTTGATAAAGGCGTCAAAGAAGGGTTGTTTCCGGAGATTTTTGTCTTTTCTTAATCTCAACGGCCGCCCGCCTGCCTCCATAACTACAGTTGACAATTCACTTGGTTGATCTCTTTTATCTTAACCTCGCTGCGTTTCAAAACAAAAATTGGGCAGCACGTCGGCACAGAGACGTGGCGGTCGGCGCGGCCGCACCATTCGCCGCCGGTAGAAATTCAAAAGGCAAGCCACGCAAGTCCGATAAATAAGCCATATTCTGTACCCGCTGACCTGGCGAAAAGACTCTTTCCAGGCAATTCTCAGTGCTCTTCATTTACACGCAGCATAGAACGGCAATTTCTATTTGATCGAATTTCTCCTTTATATGTGGAATTATTTTTGGCGGGAGTTGTCTATCGAGCCGCGTTTTGCTCTGGATGGCAGAAATCTGCCGGACTCTGGTCAACTAAATTTTAAAAAATCAGGTAGTTGCGGTGCTTGGAATCCATTTTTGATAGTGGAAATGGATTCAGCACTATCAAAAACACCTGGGGCACTCAAAATACTAATGTTTAACAACTGTAAACAAGATTCTAGGCAAATCTTTGCCGGATTTTCTGAAAATCGTTACCAAATTCTGGGTCAAAACGCAGCCTTAGTAGACTACGCGTTTTTGGCGTTGTTGATCCAGCTGCAAATTTTCATGGATAGTTAAAAATTTTGGAATTAAGTAATTTTTTTTTGACAAAAAGATGGTTAAATCGTGTTTGATAGTGGAAATAGATTTAGTACAGTGAAAAACTATAGGACACCAAAAATTTTGAAACCTAAAGACTGTAACCTGAATTTATAAAAATATTCGTCTGATATTTTTTAAAACCCTGCCAAAATTTCTACAGTTTTTGAGAAAAAAATTGTATTGGAATCATTGATCAAATCTATAAGTAAACATTAAAACACTTATCTTATCTTACCTTTTATTTTATTTTAAAAAATCATAAAATTTAATTATTATTACACTACTACACTAAGGGCATTTTAAGACATTTTTTTAAGACAAAATAAATCTTTTGTCTCAAAAAGTCACTTTTTCTTTTAGTTATTTTATATTAAAATTTAATATCAATTGAATTGTCTTAAATATAAAATTTAAGACAAAAATAGTGCGAGACAAAAATATTTTGAGACAAAACTTTATATTTAAGAAAAAAACAATTTGAGACAAAAGTATTTTAAGACAAAACTTTATATTTAAGACGAAAGCAGTTTGAGACAAAAAATTTTAAGTCAAAACTTTATATTTGAGACAAAAGCAGTTTGAAACAAAAATATTTTAAGACAAAAGCAATTTGAGACAAAAATATTTTAAGACAAAACTTTATATTTAAGACAAAAGCACTTTGAGACAAAAATATTTAAGACAAAAATTTATATTTAAGACAATGGCTACTTAAGACAATGACAATTAAGATGAAACCCATTTAAGATAGTTAGCAATTAAGACAAAATCATTAGCATTGAAAAGTTTGCATTGAAATTCCATGAGTGGATAGTGGATAATTATATTTTTTATTTTTGAAAATAGATATTCAAGCCACATGAAATTTAATCATGTCATATTTATTTCTTTTATATTATATTTTTCTTTTTTTCATTAAACTACATTTTAAAATATAATAAATATATATATATATATATATATATATATATATATATTATTTTTTGGTTGGCCACTCAAGGAGATTTGAACTTTGAATCTCATGTTTTAACATAATACTTCATAACAAGGTGATTGTTAATTGAGTTACATTCTATGAACTAAAATTGTTTATTTTTTAAAATATGTGAAAAAATTTAAACTAGCAATTGCACCAGATGTTGCAAAGGAAATGTCGTAAGGCATGAAATAGAGAAGAATCCTGACATATAAGAAATCATTAAATGATAAAAATTAGTAAACAAAACGCCATTCAAGAAAATATTCAACGAAGAAGGATCATTAGGTACAAGGAATGAAAATTTGGTTTTCAAATAGTAAATTGGAATTTGACATTCACTGATATGAAACATCGGATTATTCGAAGAAAATTATGGGCACAATAACATAAATAGATTGTTGGGGATATAGAAATGATGCAGTTGAGTTGTTGAGGAATTATTTCCTAATGAAGGAGAAGGCATTGGCCCTTGAGGGTGACAAGTTGTTAGCTTCAGGAGTAGGGGTTGTTGTTAGCTTAAATTTTGTGAGTTACTTTTTTTTGGGTGTGCCACAACCTTGATCTTGTTGATAGTTCATCAGCTGGATACTTGACTGCCTTCTTGGAGAGCTTATCTGCTAGTTGATTGAGCTCATGATAGATGTGGGTGAAGGATGACCATTCTAGCTCCTGAATGTGCAGCCAAATTTGAGACATCGAGGATTGAAGCCGTACATTCTACCTATAAAACTTGCATTAGCCCGGTCAACAACTATTTGAGACTCCCATCTCTTGCGACCTCTTCAAACCACAAGCACTTTCCAAATAAGGAACAACAAACAATGTTGAGAACTCGACCTTTAAATTGGAACCGGGAGCCAAAGTATATATGATATGAATGAATTGAAATGAATTTATATATAAGAGGATGTGAAGAGAAAGACTAATCAACATATAAGGAGAAACATACTTTTTTAATGAGATCACTTGGAGATTCTCTGATAATTTGAGTCGGATTTCCTTCAAAATTCCTGCAAGATATGTTTCCAGTCGAATGTATGAAAAAACACGAGACATTATAGCTACATAACCTAACTTTGCAGCAAAAATGAATTGCTTCACCCAGAAAACTTTATTATGAATACCATTTTTGTGTGATCTCCAGATGTGGGTAAAAGTGCATTATATAAGAAAATAAAAATGTTAATGAACTTCCCATGAAAGTGAGTGCATCGATTGATTTTAAGTTTGTTTTTCCATGTTGGTCTCTCTATTGTAGAGTTGTGGGATAGTTGTATCATGTGACTAAACAATATTCAATAAATACTCTTGCACTTACCCTGATATTTGAGGAGTAGTGCATTTTTATGCGCAACAGTATGGTCTACGATCTCCTAATTGTAAACTACATATAACATATCTAATTGGATGCTAGCCAAAGTTTTCAATAGGTATAACATACAAAATTTTCACCCTGTGAGGGTTGTCTTGCCCATGCTCACAGGCATTTTCTTATCACTACTATAATCAGGCCACTTGCAATGCTTCTTCTAGAGTTTAAAGGAAACACCTCCTTGAAGAAAAAATAAATAAATAAAACAAGAAAAAATGTTGTAAAAATTTAGTTAGACAACAACTAACAACCGTCTTGAGGTGGAAAATTCCAACCCAATTGAAAGAAGTGAGACAACTCAAGGTATTGCAAAGATAAATCAAGAAAATTGTGCAACTTTTCCAAGGATGCAACAAGAACTTTTTCTGTACAGAATAAGAAAATATTTGCAAACAATAAGATACCATAGTGGGCATGCACAAGAAGAAGAACCAAGGAAATCAAATTCAATAGAGGAAGCACAACCACCACTCCAAACTAGCTTCTCTAAAACACATACACCTGCAATAAATCCGATTGAAGCTTACAAATTTATCAAACCCTAACTTACTAACAAATTCAACAAGCCAACATGCTACAATTTGTTGAGTCACCCCCAAATCAATTAGTAATTATCGCATGAATGTACATTTGTTTGTAATTTCATTTAAAAGGTTGAAATACTATCAAGAGTGTATATAATATTTCCAACAATTAAAAAAATGGAATAGCATTTGAAATGAAGGACATGGGTCTCATGCACTACTTCCTCAGGTTGGAAGTATGGCAAGGCGATGGGGAACTGTTTCTGTCTCAAGGCAAGTATGCAGATGAGATACTGTAGAGATTCTACATGGAGAGTTGTAAACCCATGAAGACACCTCTAGTGAACAACTAGAGGAAGGAGGATGCCGCTTTAGGTCAAGGAGTTGATGCTATCATTTATCAACAGCTAGTGGGTTCACTCATGTATCTTGTAAACATATGACCAAATATCCATTCATCTCTATTCATCAGATTAATGCAAGTAGAGATTTTATTTTTTAGCAGATATCTTTCCCCAAGAAAAATATTGTGTGCATGTGTGTTATTTCTTATTGCATGTCTAAAATTTTTTTTCTAAATTATGAAGTAACTTTTGCAAAGCAGCATAGTAGGTTTGTGTTGTGATTTTGATTAAAACTTCATGAGAAGTTGCAATCTACACCATAATTTCTACAAGGATGGTGGAGGAAAATTATAAAATATTCGTTAGCAGACAATATGGGCACTTCAAAATATCTACGACAACTTTTTCGAGAAGAAAACACCAAGGATAAAAGATTGGATCATGGAAGAATTAATCACAAAAATTACAAGGGTAGTAATTTTGGCTAGAGATGCGGAGGTATACGGATTAAATGTAGCCTTTGTTGGTGCAATTGCTGGTGTTGTTGGGTGAAATATGACTAAGCATAATTATCTGAGCTAGATTCAATTTCTATGTGAAATATGACTAAGCATAATTATCTGAGCTAGATTCAGTTTCTATGTTTCTTCTAGATGATCCCAAATATCTCTACTAGTTTTTTTTTTCAAGTTACATTAATAACAATTTGTTTTCCACTCTAGCTATTGGTTTACTCTGTGGTCTATTTTAGACGCACTGGATGGTTGTTTACGTGGTCTTTATTCTAAACCTTTTCTCCTGTGGATCTTCCTACTCCTTCTTTGGTTTGGGATTGGTCGGTCGGGGGATTTCCGAGGATTTTAGCTACTACCTGTTGGCCTTCTTTGTGGTCTATTTGATATGCACTAGCTGGTTGTTTTATGTGGTATTTATTTTGAACCTTTTCTCCTATGGAACTTCATGCTCCTCTTTGGTTTGGGATTGGTTGATCAGGGGATTTCCGAGGATCTTTACATCTATGTAAATGCATTCTTTTTGGTTGTTGGATTTGGCAACATATTTGAATTTTGAATTTCATCACAAAGGAGTCTCTTGGGGTCATTAATTGTTCTAGGGGGATATTTGTTTTCCAAGTTGTTCATTAATTATATGAGGGACAATCCATTAATGGTTTGTGTTTTCATTGAATATCTTTTCCAATTATGTGCTTGATGAGATTTTCTGAAGGATATTAGTCAATGATGCTTCAAAAATCTATTGTATTTGAAGGGGTGTCCTCGTGGATTGAGCTGGTGACAATATACATCAATTGGGGTCTATAATTTATAAGTGACATTAATTTTCCTTGTTTACATATTTTATCGAGGTTTCTTCAAACACTTCTACATAAGGTATTTTTTGGTAATTTTATCTACTTTGATGAACATATAGGCAGGATTGCAGAGTGCCAGCGGCGTTAACTTAAGAAGCTCTGGCTGTCAGGACTAGGGGATGTGGACGGGTTTGCTATCGAGGCACTTGTCAATCATTTCCATAATATTTTAAAGCTTATCTCCTTTGATTGGATGATTGCTGATTTAAGAGCTTATTTCCACCTTCACATGGTTGGCCCTGCTCAGTAGAGAATAAATTATTCTTGAAACCAAGAGAAGCTCATTCATCTTTTTTTCATCATCGTAAATGTCATCATTGTTCTCATATTATTGCAGCGCCGAAATTGTTAGAGAAAATTAGCTCACTTATCACATGATATTACCCTGCACCATTATCTTTATAAGCCAAGAATGACCTATGCATGGGGCCAACGTTGATTTTTTTCAAATTGTTACTGTATGCACTAAAATTTGACATGGAAAAACTCCTTGCATTCCTTGACGATATAGGAGATGGGTTTCTAGACTCAAAGATGACTCACAAACACAATATTATAAATAGATCTTTAGTTGATCCTTTACTTCCATCATTACTTAATCTTAATTAACCGAGTAGTGAGACATTAAAAATGCCTAAGTAATCATGAAATTAAACAAATATGGATATGACGAAGCCTACAAACTCATGGTAGCACACAAACCACACAGACCTATAACTTGTAAACACGGTTACAACATAGCTAACCCACATTTAACCTAACCCATTTAACCCCCTAAACCCTAACCCCATTAACCCCTAACCCATAAAATCCTTAACTGCTAAATCCCTTAACCCCCTAAACCCTAAACCTCTAAACCCTTAAGCCATATTCCCTTAAACCCTAATTCCCAACCCTAAACAAATTCAACACCCTAAACCCTAAGCCTCTAAACCCTTAACCCCTAACCCCTTAAACCCTAATTCCCAACCCCAACAAATTCGACACCCTAAACCCCTAAAAACCTAACCCATTTAACCCCCTAAACCCTAACACCATTAACCCCTAACCCTTAAAATCCTTAACTGCTATATCCTCTAACTCCCTAAACCTCTAAACCAACTCTAACCCATTTAACCCCCTAAACCCTAAACCTCTAACCCCTTAACCCCTTAAACCCCAAGTCCCAACCACTAACCCATTTAACCCCCGAAACCCCAAAACCTCTGTTTATGCTTCAACATTTTAACTTCTATGCCTGACTGTTAATTTATTTACATAAACCCTAAACCTAAACCACTTAACTTGTAAACATTAATTTATTTCTTGTTTAAACCCTAACCTCTATTCTTGTTTTATTACTAAACCATGATAAACCTTATTACTAACTTGTGGCCCCTCTCTGACCCTAAACCACTAACCCATTCCAACCCTAAACCCAAACACTCTAACCCCTTAACTCGCTTGACAAACAGTTCTGACCCTAACGGTGTCCCAATATGCCCCAGGCCACCGAGAAGCACGACAGCCTAAACCTAAACCTCTAAACATGTACTTTTAAACCCTAGAGCCTAGGTCTCCCCTAAACCCTTAACTAGCCGCCAAACCCTTCCCCCTACTTGTTTAACCCTAGCCCCTAAAACCCTAACCCATTTAACCCTAAACCCCACTTAACCTAAAACCTGACAATGCAACCCCTAAACCCCTAACCCCATTAATCCACTGACTTATCAAACCTAAAATCCTTAAGCATAAATCCCTAACTCCATAAACACTCTAAACTTCCTGCTTGTTTAACCCTAAACCTAAACCTCTGTTTTGTTCCTTGTATTTATAACCCCTAACCCTAAATTCTTAAGCACTGCAATCCCTACTCCGTGGCTTCTCTAAACCCCTAACTTCCTTTAACCACCCATAAACCTATATCCTCGCCCATTAAACCACTAAACCCTAAAATACTAACCCATTTAACCTAAACCACAAAACTCTAACCTTTTTAACTAAACCATACCCCCCTAACTCTAATAGACATCGCTAAAATCAACAATGTAACTGTTTGAGATCATCGAGTTAATTGATCAATCAACCAAAAATACATCATGCATGCAAGGAATTCAAATTGCTCAAGTGTGGTGGAGATTTCAAGCCAATGTAACATCATTTGTAGACTAGTCTTGAGTGTACAGGTGTTGCATGCAATCAGAGATCAATCCTTGGGAATTACACAATCAATTTGGAGGAAATTCTTAAAAAATAGGGGCCAATTTCCTTAGGATTTGTGCAAGGAAATAGGAGCTTAAGTGGAGGGATAAATTGATTAAGTCTAGGTCATAGCTTCTCATTGAAGAGAGAGAACAATTATTATTTTGCAAGTTGAGCTCAGAGCGAGCTAGCAATTGTAATAGATTCTCTATTCATTTGATTAATGCAAGCAAGCTTAAGGGGTTTTTACGAGTTTGTTTCCCCTAGATAAATCTGTGTACTTGTGTATGTGATTGATTCATGTTTGCGATTGTTGTTCTAAATTGTGAATGAATTTCTGTAGAGTAGTAGAGTAGAATTGTGTCTCTTGATTTAGATTAAATTTCTTGAGCAATTGCAATTCCATCACCATACTTCTACATTACGCTTGAATTTATCAATAAATTTTCCAATATAGTTACCAATTGTAACTAGGGCATCATCACTTTATTAGTGAAGAGGCATGTAAGGAAGATGAACCTAGACTGGGACAACTGAGGGCACATCCACTTCTAGGTCAAATTCTAAAGTCCATTGAGTTATGTATGTGTTTCCCAACCCCATGGAATAGGTCTATTGTGAAAAATCAAATCTCTCACTTTTTTTTCCCCAAACAAGAAAGCATAGAGTCCTCAACCACAAAAATAATGAAAGAGATGAACTTGAACCACAACCTTCCAATTCTTCACTCTCCACAAGTATTTTGATATTAGAATTGGCCATGGTCTAATAAATTTACCAACTAAACCATGGTCCACCAAAGCAAAGGCTTTAATATACAAATTGCGTGGCGTGATTCACCATAGGGTTATCAAGATTTTTCTCAACAAAACATAACGTAATGGATTTAAGCATAGGGAAAGGTTGAAGAGAAGAAGAAAGGAACTTGAAGGTTATCGCCTTCAAAGAGAGGGTTGCAAGAAGAATTCACACTCCGTTCGCTCTTAGATCTTTCTCTAAAAAGGATGAATCAACAAGAGAAAAAATCATGGGTAAAAGAGAAAATGAACGATGGTTTAAGAATAACATGTTCATGAGTATAAAATTGTAATATATTAAAATTAAATTAAGCATCTCATCTATAATTCTCTATAATTTTCTATAACAAAATTTAAATTTTTTAATAAAACAAATAAATAATAATATCATAAATAAATTAACATATATGTACACTAATTCAAAAGATTTTAAACTAGCAGTTGCCCTAGAAGGTGTAAAGAGAGGCCGATAGGGGTATTAACATGAAGTATTAATTTGAAGTTGTTGTAATTTGATTTCAAATAA
This sequence comes from Pinus albicaulis, assembly GCA_034641835.2. Lineage (NCBI taxonomy): Eukaryota > Viridiplantae > Streptophyta > Pinopsida > Pinales > Pinaceae > Pinus > Pinus albicaulis. Next base: position 895,278,767 of record CM076570.1, on the reverse strand, counting down.
TAAGCATTTGTTTTAACTAGTGCCTTGATAGTTACATATGCTTTGATCCTGTTAATGTTTGCAACAAGAAACAGTGAAGGAGGCATCCTATAACATCATCCTTGATCTTAATTGGAAAAGAATCACCTAAAGTAGGTGGGGCCCACACAGGCTATTTTTAGGTGTATGTATATTTTTAGACATGGTGAGCATATTCTATATGTAGCAGGAGGCTATTTGTGGATGGTTGATCAACTTGGAAAAATAGATGAAATTCTATTTTTAGAATATTGGGCGAAGTCTATTTATAGATCATCAATCTAAAAATAGATGCATGTCGATTATTATTAGCTGTTAATAATAATCAGGCTCTAAACAACAAATTATTCTCTTGGAGCACTTCAGTTCAGTGCACAGATGTGGCACATCAGCTGACAGAAGGAATTACGCTATTCCTAAGGGTTCACTAGAGCTAATGCATGGAGGACATAGTTAGAACTCAAGTGGTAGAGTTATGAGACAGTTGGAAGAAGTAGTCATGGAGTTCTATTCAGTTTAACTCAGCTAGACTTAGTTGAGCTAGTTGTATCTAGTCTAAGTAATTGATACACTAGTGAGAGTCGAGTGAATTAATTAGTTAATTAATTCACAAATAATAACTCATTAATCAACTGAACAGTACATCAGTTAACTACAATGCATGGTAGTTTCAGTGGAGAGCAGTGGAGGGATAGGTGAAAGGACAAGATAGACTATCTGTTGTGACTATAGTGATGCATTGATTGCATCACACACTCAGTGGAGATGCCAATGAGGATAAATCAGTCAAGGAGAGTGGGATTACATCGAATTGGTCTTTGTAATCAGCTTGGATTGTGCAGTGGAGACAGGCTAGCAGGAGGGCAGAGATTGGTGCATGGATTCGCAAATTTCTTCTATGTTAGTGTGTGATGATTGATTGTACTGAGAGCTTGATGTACTAAGCTTTGTATGAGATTGTTACATGATCTCCATGATACATAATATATAGTTGGGGTTTTCAGCTTCAGGCTTTCCCGTTAAACAACTATGTTATGTGTGATTTTTTTATGTTTCACATGTATGTGCAATTAATTTTCCGCAAAAGATTAACAGTGCAATGATTATATATTTTGCAAGAAGTTAAATATTGTGAGATCAGGGGAATCTGGATGTATGCATGCTTATTGTATACTAATTTCTACAGATCCATCATTATGCTAGCCGAATTAATTTATAGAAAAATGCACGCTTCAGTAAGTCGAGTTTATCATTTATCTAAAGAATTTTCTATATTTTTTGGAGCAGGTAAATAATTGTTGAATATATCTGATGTCTTTGTAGTGTAGTGGTTTCTAATGGTCAAATTGAAGATAGATGGAAGAAACATGCAAACAAAATGACAAAAATACAGTGTACAAAGAGATCTGTTAGTGTGCCAAAGAACCACCTGGGGGAACAAATAAAGTGAAAATTCCAGGGTCTACTCAATGCAACTCTCTCCAAACACCAATGGTTGCTGAAAGGTTATTTGATCTTTCTTTGGAAAAGGAGTGGATGACAAGGATAAATCCATTTTTGATAAGGCACGGGAAATTACTACAATACCTTTTGAAAAGGTTCCCACAGAAATGATGCATGCCACAAGATTGATAAGGTCTCAATCAGTGAAGTTGACAGATTCCTACAGCTGTTTTCAAAATTTAGCTGAAAATACTTCTTTGGAGTAGCCTGGATCGTTTGCACTTTCTCCATCCATGAAAGGATCTATTTCATCTACTAGAGATTCTCTCACTGAAAGGTTTTCCTTTAGGTGTGAAAGTGTCCGAAAAGTTGCAGAGAGTTTATTTAAAACATCGAATGGAAATTCTAAATCTCATCTAACCAAGGAAGATATTCTTCACATCAAGAAGTATTTTGGTTGGGAAGATAATGTTGAAGATGAAGAAATTATTGGAGGTGTCACGGAAGTTTCTCTAACAACTTCTGAATTTGTTTTCAAAAAATAACACCTAAAAAACTAATAGAATAACATAAATAAACAAAACTTTCCCATTGATTCGAACCGAAAATGCACAAACAGAATATGGAAAAATGTGTTCCTAAGCATGTTTTGATTTCCACAATTAAGTTGAAACTTGTCGTGCAGTTGGTTGGTACCGTGGTGCAGTTGGATATCACGTCAGTTCAACATCCCTGAAGGTCTCCTCTTCGAGTCTAGGCAATGCCATTTATGTAAAGTTTTTCAGAGCTTCCTTCGCAGATTCTCCATTTTCGTTGCAAGATATGTTGTGCAATCAGTGTAAATATTGTTGGAGTTGTCATTGTAGATTTTCCATTTCTGTTGCAAGATATACTGCGCAGTCAGTGGCTAGCGTAGCTGAGTCTGCTATTCGAATCAATTAGTCTCATTTATGTTAATTTTTGTCCTCTGCTAAATGCAGGATAGTGCTTAATTATTTTAAAGTTCATAGTTTAAATCAATTGGTGCCGTGTAGTTTTTTATTAAATCTTCAGTCTAACACACTGAAGTTCTCTGGTTCAAGTCTGGGTGGAACCATTGCTTTGTCAGAGTCAAGGTCTCTTGTTCAAGTTCGGGCAATGCCTCTACTTTGCTGGAGTAAAGTTTTCCGGTTCAAGTCTAGGCGCACCATTGCTTTATTAGAGTGAAGGTCTCTATTCATGTCCACTTTGCTGGAGTAAAGTTTTCAAGTTCAAGTCCGGGCTCACCATTGCTTTATTAGACTGAAGGTCTTTGTTCATGTTTGGGCTTCTTTGGTTAATGTCTCCACTATATGTTTGTCATACATCCTTGACATGTGTAAAGTGCCTGGTATCATGTTCTAACACACTAAAGTTCTCTGGTTCAAGTCTCGGTGGCGCCATTGCTTTGTCAAAGTCAATGTCTCTTGTTCAAGTCTAGGAAATGCCTCTACTTTTCCGGAGTAAAGTTCTCTGGTTCAAGTCCGGGCACATCATTGCTTTATTAGAGTGAAGGTCTCTGTTCATGTCCACTTTGCTAGAGTAAAGTTTTCCGGTTCAAGTCCAGGCTCACCATTGCTTTATTAGAGTGAAGGTCTCTGTTCATGTCTGGGCTTCTCTAGTTAATGTCTCCACCGTATGTTTGTCATACATCCTTGAGACATGTAAAATGCCTTGAGTGGGATATTAAAAAAATGAGTTGGTGATTATGTCTCCACTGTATGTTTGTCATACATCCTGACACATGTAAAGTGCCTTGAGTGGGACATTAACAAAAAGAGTTGGTGATTAGAGTGGGATATTAACAAAAAGAGTTGGTGATTAGAGTGGGATATTAACAAAAAGAGTTGATGGTCATTGTTGTTTTTGTATTTCAGCTGGTTTCTACATTACAGAGGTCCATTAGCCTTAAGAAGGAATCCCATGGTAGACTCCACGATGGTTTAAGAAATCAGAAGGTGTCTTGATGAAGGTGTCGAATTTCAAGGTGAGTTTTTGAACTTTAGAAGGGATGGGACTCTCTTGATGAATAGGCTCTGCTTGAATCCAATTCATGGTGATTATGGGATGATCACACACATTATATGAATTCAGTTTTTCACTAAAGAAAATTTTGAATTGAATCCTATGTCATTACCCTTTTACAAGGATACATCTACTAGATGTGCATATAAGTCATTGTTTGATCCTTTCCTATACATGCCAAATGTAATTGGACAATGATATTTCTACCATGAAATCTGTGGGATTTTCCAGCTGAGTGATGAGGTTTGAGCATAAATTTTTTGTTGTGGTTGACACTTAGAGATGTTGCATCTCTTGGATTAGTTTGAAAATTATTTTATGAGTTGATAAAAAATAATGATTTATGGTGAATGGTTTGCCAAAATGCATGGCGAAGTGACGCAACATGTGTGTTAGAAATAGTTCCAGGTCCTAAAAGGTTAGGATGGGGTCATGTTGCAAGGGAGATGAGTACACTTGAAGCTACTATATGGAGGAAACTTATAGTTATCTTAATATTACTTAATTTATTCTTGACATGTAACCTCTTACTCGTTTTCCTTAGCAAATACCCTTTGTCTTCATTGATTTTTGATGCCTAAAAGGGCTCATTTTTGCTAGATTCAAAAGAAATTTGAGGTTATGCTCACAAATTCCTTGGCTATAAAGCTGGAGGACAACTTTATGCAGGTATAGCAACTATTAATGTTGTGAAGAAATATTATTAATGAAATTTTAACACTGAGAATGTGTATAAGTGAGTGTGAAATTTCCATCACATGCATTAGTGACTCAACTCAAGCTAATCATAAAATATTGGAAAAATCTTCTTGCTTGGATTACTAATTAGTTTAGATGACTTAAAATACAAGGTTATTTTTGAAACCCTTCGTTTGAAGGGTTTGATCCTTCATGACAACCCTTTGTATGCATTTGTATTTCACTTACGAAGGAGAAAAAAATTTACATCTGGCTGGATTGTCATTTAAATATTGTAAATTTATGTAAGATATAAATTCTATAAATTATTTCTATTTTTTTAAATACTTTTTCCAACTTCTAGGCAACATATCATGTTGTATATTAATGTGTATTTTGTTTATAAGGTATCTTAAAATATAAAAAAATATATATAATATTTCATTTCTTCCAACATGTACACATGTTACATCATATTATATATCAGTAATTTATTTATATTTTCCTTTAAATATATTTTCAATTGTCATTTTTTGTTTTTTTAAATATACATTATGCATTAATATACAACATGATATGTTTCCTATTTATTAGAAAAAGTGAAAAAAATTAATAAAATTCTAATATATTTTATATCTAACATAAACTTATAATATTTCAATTGAAAATTTATGATTTTTCATCTAATATCCAAAATGATGAAATAAGTGAAAAAATTTAATAAAATGAAAGTAGTAAATACTTTTTGTTTTCTTATGTAAATTTAAAACAAAACCTATTATATGCTGGTGGAAATCTATATATATATTTAAACCAAAAAATATAAGCATATGCATAACTCTAACCATAAATTAGGTTGCAAAATTCTCTTTAATGAAAGTTTTTAAATTTATTTAAAAACTTTAATTTTAATTAATTAGATGGAATTTCACTTGGGAAAAATCATTAAATATATGGGGTAAAATTTAAAGCAAAAATTGTAACTATCTATTAAAGTGTTTTGTATCCCAAGTTTTTTAAGGACAATGCATGTGTCACTTGAAACTATAGCAAAGATACAAAAACTCAAAGCTTATTGAAATTGTATAAAGAATTATATTATTATTGGTTTGTGATTCCAAAAGCATACCACTAAAAATAATACACCCACAAAAAGAACTATAATGAATTAATATTATATAAAAGATACTTAAAATAATAACGCAATAATAATTGCAATTCAAATAAATATAAAGAAATTTATGAAAAAAACATATACAGCTAATAGAAAAAATAATAGTCCAACCAAATTTAAGGTTTGAGATTTAATAATTTAATAGTATAATTATAATTCGATTTAATTATTGCTCATATTATTAAATAATCATTAAATACAAATTATATTAAATAATCATTATGAACTATAGTAGTACTTCTAAAATATCCCAACCGCAAAAGACGATTCATGACATTACTTGCACGCAAATCTCTAAGAAAACAAACAACATGGGTTATGCTACTGCAAATAGAAATGTTATTCACATGAGGATTTCTATTTTCTAGCATGTCCATTGGGTTTCAACTTCAATCAATGCATGATATAAGTCAATCACCATCCTTATAGTATGTGGCATAGTATAAAATGCAACCACGACTTCTCATGATGTTACTCCCGTTGCAAACCTAAACTTGAATTGGGTATTTAGAAAATGACAAAAATTTCAATGACGCTGCAGCAAATGAGGTGTGCAAAATTTTCAAATCTTCACTTTATGTAAATTTACAATATAGTTTTTTATTTCAATAGATTTTAGAATATGGCTGAAACTTTTTAATATATTTATTAAAAAAATGGAATATATTCATAAAAAATTGAATATATTTCTAAAAAACTTATTTTAATCCTTGATTTTATGTTAACGAGTTTTAAAATGAAAATAAAAATGAATCCATCCGTAAATCGAAGAAAAATGTCGTTCATGTCATACCCAAACATAGGGTCCGTTAAATAAATAGAAAAAAATAACAAAATATGTAAAGGGCTCGAAAAGAAAAAGGGGCGTGAATGACCTTTATTTCATTTCTATTTGAGCATTTGGGTTTTCTTGGCGAAAATTGTTTGAGCATTTGGGGTTTTCTTGGCGCAAGAGCAATGTGCATTGCAACCGTTTTGAGTTATGATTCCGAGTTATTGATCTGAGTTTTGGGCAGCAACCATTCTGATACAGTTGTTTGAGCTCTCTTAGTTAGAGTTGTAAAGATGTTGGCAGCAGCTCGGAAGGATGAAAATAATGAGCAGGCATTGAAAGATCATGTGGGTCATCCCCAAACAGGCAGAGATTACGCATTTACACTTCTCAGCTCTCCTATCTCTCATACCCAATAAGTCTCCATACACATCCTAATGCTCTTCCTGCCAGTCTTTATGACATTAAGTGAAGTAAACCTCAGCATGATCATGTCTGAAAATTTCCTTGCCTGTAATTTACCCTAAAATTTTCAGGACGTGGACAGTTCCTGTGTTTGGATCATGGCTCTTCTTTGTTTTGAGGGACGTTTTTATTAGTTATTCAGATTTTATTTTCCCTCTAATGTTGTATAAGAATAGCTGTATTTTCCTGAAGCCTCTGTTGCAAACTGATACATACAGTTTTGCATAGATTCATAGAAGTTTCTCATAGTTTGTAGATGCCCTCATGACAGAACCCTGTACCATCGACATTCATGTAATTAGAATCTCATTTATACAGGTTGGTTCTGCTCGTCGTAGCTCCTCATTTACAAAAATCTGAAATTTGAAAATACTCGCAAATCTTTACAAAACAGAGAATTGACCATTTTAACCAGAGACTCATAGTCTCTACTGAAAACATTGTGTGTATAATCTAGGGGGTAGAGCCATTATTTGGGCCATAGGGATAGCTCTCATATGATTATGAGTATCTCTCTTCTCCCGTGGCTCCTGCCACTGGTCTGCCATCATTAGGTAGTGGTTAGGCTTTCAGGATGGACATTTCACCCTGCAGTTTCCTTAGAATGGTACTATCAATGCATTTTCCAATAGAGTTGGCTACACATGTTACACAGGTTGGTATTCAGTTTTTTTCTCTAATCATCCATCTTGAATTCCAGGTCGCTCACATCTTATTTTTTAGATTTTGATAACAGTTCCATCTTGAGCTCAGTGTTTTGCATACCTAGAATTACCTGATCCCATTTTTCTCTATTTCACTCCATTTTTTTCCAATATTGATTCTACTAGTTTTAACTGATTTCTCCACAGCTTGTAGGCACGAGCCTACATTCTGCCACGGAGGTATTATTTCCTCCTAGAGCTGTTCCAGGGTAGGGGCATGCATCTTCTATTTTCTCCCCCTGCGAGCAAAAATGGGGCTACTCTCCATTGCCCTTATCAAGCACATACTCCTGTGCATCTCCTTCAGATGACAGTGAGGAATGTGACAAAGGGAATGTGAGGAATGAGGGTGTGTTGATATTGCTCTGTTGTCTTCAAACTTAAGCTGATGTTGCTTTCCTGCCAAATCTGCCTAAAAAAAACTGATACTTTCTTGTTTTTATGGCATACTGATCATCACGATGAAAGCAATTCAAATGACCATATCTCTCATGCCAAATCTTATTTTTTGTACTGGAATATGTAAAAAATGCTCATTGTCGTGAAGGAGAAATAAGTGAAAACAACATCCCCTGCTGTAAAGGGAATAAATTAATGGTTGTAGGAGGGGATGGTTACTGTGGATGGGTGACAACTTTGCATCTTTCAAATAGAGGATACTAGGTTGAGGTTGTTGATAGCCTTGTCTGCAGGTTGTTTGACCACTAGCTTGAGATTGACTCTCTAACTTCCATTTTTGTTTGAACAATAGCTTGGGATCGACTCTCTAACTTCCATTGTCTCAATTTAGAAGAGATGGAAGTAAGTCTCTAGCAAACAGCTTGACCTCTTTGTGATTTTGATTTCCTTGTAGAGACTTTCGAGTCCTTTGAACCCGAGGCAGTCATACAATTTGGAGAACAGAGGTCTTCTCCTTATTCCATGATAGACAGAGGAAGAGCAGTCTATATTCAACATAACAATCTGATTGGAATCATGAATGTGCTTTTTGTTATCAAAGGATTCAGCCTAGAAGGCCATTTGGTTAAACTAGGTACCATGGATTATTTTCTAGGTAGCCAAATAATAAAAATTCACACCTGCGTTCGTTGCATCTATGAGATGTGTGTTTACCACATACTTACCCTTGCGAGCTACATGTTTGCCGAAAAACATTGAGCTGTATTCAGCAGAATTTGCAGGAGTGAGGCAGTATGAAAATATGTGACCTATCTCGTGGCCTAACTGTGATATTAATGAAGAATTACCCCTATCAAGCCTCATTATTACAGCCTCTGTAAATCCTTGGCTGTTCAATGCACACCTAAATGCAAAACCTTCAAATTTTGCAGCCATCTTGGGGAGCTAGTTATAATTTTGAAGCCACAACTATGGACTTACCTTTATAAAATTGAATTTATAAAGCCCTATTCGACGACTGGCTCCCAACACCACCATCATCCAAATCTGTAGTCTAACGAGGACGCAATTTCACAAGTGTAATTAATGCTACAATTTCTTTTAGAAAATAATGGAATTTTTGGGATTTTTGTGAGAAAATTTTGGAAATCTCAATTACAAACTTTAATGTGGGTTACAACCATAAAATTTCAAAATTTTGAATGACCTCAACTTTTGATAACACTGAATCAATTTCAATAATAAAATACAATTCCAAAATTAAATTTCTTAAAAAAATTCTTATGAAAAATTTCATTGGACACTGCCTCATCCAAATTGGATAAATCATTTCGTGGATGAATCTTTCACAAAATATAATTTATTGACTTAATGCTAATTTTTTCATTAAAAAAATAAGTGTGTTATTGTGGTTTCTATTCCATTTATAAGTCCTCGAGATGAACGAAGGACACATTTGAAGTTCAATTTAACAAAGCCAAGTTTGTTTTCTAATGGATCATGGGACTTAGAATTTTAAAATTTCATGGAATTATTGAAAACATATAGATTTTAGGAATTATTTAAATTATTGATTTATGTGTTATTTGTTATTTCTAAGATTTTTTTTAAGTCTATTCCTCGTCATGGCGTATATAGGAGATTATCCTCTTATAGGTTTGTAAGGCTAAAGAGAGCCAATGAAATGGTTATAAAATTACAAGTTATATCAAAATTCAAACTATTTCTACTAGTAAAAATAAAAATTTATATTGTAACATATTTTAATGATAGTTGGTGTCTTTCCCAATGAATGGCATGTTAATATCAAGGTCGTGCTCTTCCTTGAGTCTAGATGTAATTGTTTCTGTCCCTAAGCTTAGTCATCAATAGATTATTTTGTTCCTCGAGCTCCCCAAGATGGCTTCATAAGGCCTCTAGTTATCTGGCTAGGTCACAGTAGTTCAACCAAATTTGAGAGAAAATGTTGTGTTTTCTGGGTTAGCCACCTGATCAAGGGTATAAAATCCAGCATTGTTCAATGCGAGGATGAATTTAGGTGGGAGCAGATGGGCATTTCCACAACCATACCATGGGTCACAACCAATACAGACCAGTCTACTAGAGCCAACTTTCCATGCAAGTCCAATTCCAATGTGTTCTATGGAGTTCAAGATCGCTCTCCATATTGTTGAGATATTAGTTCTCAACCAAAGTCCCCCTTTGGTCCATTCAATCGGTTGTAGTGGATGGATATATTTATGTGTGACAACCTTGGTCCAAATACCATGGAAAGTTAGGATCTTCCACCCCAATTTTGCAGCCAACGCCATGGAGAAAGAGTTCAGGTGTTTGATGCCCCACCCCCCCACCTTTTAGGGAGGGCAATGAGATCCCATCTAGCACAAGCATAAGTGTGCCCTCCTTTGAGCCATTCCACAGAAACCGTCAGCAGGTTCTCTGAATCCTATTGAGAATACCCTTAGGTATCTAAGCCCAGGACATCCAATAAAACAGAATGGCCTTTAGGACATATTTAATAAGTACAAGTCGACCAACCCGAGAGAGCCATCTATGGTGCCATGCATTAAGCCTCTTATCAATTTTTGCAATCAGCCAGGTCCAATCAACAATTTTGCAGTTGGCCTGTTTTAGGTAAAACCATAGATATTTTAGACCATCCTCAAGTCTAATAGAGTTGAAGGGGAACTGCTGTAAAGCATAGTGAGTCTCGTGTGGGGAGCATCCATGAATGGTAATAGTAGATTTTGAGTTATTACAAGACATACCTGCTTTTTTGTAGAACAATTGTAGTATTGAGTTGACAACTATTATGTCACCTAGGGAGCCATTCATAAATATGAGGACATCGTCCACAAAGAGCATATGTGTTAATATACAGTTTTATGTGATTTTGATACCTTTCATCCTGCCCCTTTCCCTTTCATCAATCAGGCACCTGCTCAGGCCTTCCATAACAAGTAGAAATAGTAGAGGGGAGAGTGGGTATCCCTATCTGAGGCCCCTCTCTGCATGGAAGAATTTGGTTGCTACTCCATTAATGAGAACACTATAGGAGACAGAGGTGATGTAACACATGATCCAGTTGATAACTGATACGGGGAAGCCAAGGTGAGTGAGGAGCATTCTAATATAGAGCCAGCTAGTCTGGTCAAAGGACTTTGCAAGGTCAATCTTAAGAATCATGCCTTTGATATTATTAGTGTGCATAGTATGAAGTCCCTCTTGTGCAACCTCGATAGCCTCATGAATTTGTCTGTTTTCCAGAAATGAAAATTTTTCAGGGGAGATATGTTCACATAGAATAGGCTTGAGTCTGCTGGCAATAATTTTGGCCATGATCTTGTAAATGCAGTTACACAGGGAAATGGGGCGAAAGTCCTTAAAGGAGGAGGGATGGTCAGACTTAGGGATGAGGGAAATGAAATTAGAGTTAAATGCATCATATACGCGACCTGTACTCTTGGTTTCTTCCACCACCTCCAGTAGCTCTTATCCCAGAAGATCAAAGAAAGCTAGGCAAAATTCCACTAACCATCCATAAGGGCCAGGGCTTTTGTCCTTCTTGAACCATTTGAGAATTTCCTCAAGTTCTCCCATCATGACTGGATTGAAAAGTTCCTCTGCAGAGTCTCGGTCCAAAAACCTAGGGAAGTATCCAACGACCTTGACGGTTTCTGCCAGCGTGGCTCCATGAGGGGCTTTAAAGAGGTTCCTGAAGTGTGAAGCGCCCAAGTTGGCCAGCTGTTCAAAGGATGTAGCTGAAGTACCATCCACATTTTCAAGTTCCCAAATGGTATTTATGGACCGTCTACCTCTGGCATATTTCTTAAAGAATTTAGTATTTTCATCCCCTACTTTTAACCATATGGCCCGACCTTTGAGTCTCCAAGTTTCTTCCATGAATTTGAGGATTTTGAGGCGGTCAGATTCCAATTTGATAAGGTGATCCTTGGTAGCATCAGATGAAAACCCACAATTATTGGGATCCTCAAGTAGTGGGGCTTTCTCCTCTTCTACGCCTATGTGTGGAAGCTCTTGTATTTTTCCACATGCCTGCACTTTATTTGGGCCTTTCTCCTGTGCTACGCCTACGCGTGGCAGGTCTAGTATTTTTCCACATGCCTGCAATTTCAGACAGCCTGAGTAATGAAACTCCTTCAGTGCCAACCTCAAATTTTCGATACCCACCAATTCTTCCATCCCAGAGCACTCCTGAACATCTAATACCTGAAGCTTCACTAGCTGCACCAACACTCGTAAGTTCCTGAGCTGTTTGCATTCAAGTGCATACAACTCCTCCAAAGATGTCAATGTCTCCAGGCTTGGCAGCTACTCTAGTTGCTGACAACCACTTATGTCCAATTGTTGAAGCTTTGCAAGACCAAAATGCCCTCCTATTTGTCTCAATACACCATAGAACTGCATCTATAACATTATTATTGATGCTGGCAATGCTCCAATCTCCACCAGATAATTACAATACTCAATCTTCAAGTGTTGAATGTTGAGGCAAATACCTTCAACAATTGATAGCTCTAATACCCAAGTTTCGTACAGCTGTAATTTTTCAAGCCAAACCATGCAGTTGTTAATGAAAGACTCTATTGATATCTCCATTCATGTTTCTAAATTAAGAATCTCCATATTTTTCCTCTGTTTCAACTGTTCAACCGAATAGGGAAAACATTCCAAACTCCTGTGGTCAAGGGGAGTGAGTTCCTTTAATGTCGTTAGATCACGGAGTGAAGGCGGTAGCTCTTTCAAAAAAGGGCTTCCCAATTTTAATGTTTTCAAATGGCCTAGCTCTCTAATATGATCTCTTGGTAGCTCTTCTAAGCTTGTGCCCAACATATTTGGGTCTTCTAAGGATCATTGGATTTTTACTTGGGGAGGAAATACCTTCATTTTCAGACAAAATGAAAGGTCTAATGATACAAGTGTGGTGATATTTCCAAGCGTTCCTTGAGGGATGCTCAACTCGGAGGAGCTTTCCAAATAGAGATGCTCAAGTCGAATAAAATTCCCAAGTGAATGTGGTAGCTCTTGCAATTTGGAGCAATCTTCCAGACAGATGCTTAAGTCTAATTAAATTTCCAAATGAATGTAGCAGCTTTTGCAACTTGGAGAAATTTTCCAGACAGAGATGCTCAAGTCTAATTAAATTCCCAAATGAATGTGGCAGCTTTTGCAAACTATAGCTCCTAGGCAAGTCAATATATTGGAGGTTTGTAAGATTTCCAAATGAGTCTGGCAGAAATATCATGTTTCTTTGATCTCTCAGTTCAATCTTTTCTAGGTGCTGCAACTGTCACATAGACTTGGGAAACTGTGAAATGGGAACATTAACAATCAACTCCCTCAACTGCATTGGTGCCTACAAGGATATTAATCTTAACTCTCAGATATGATTATTTTCATTTAGAAAACCTGGCTATCTCCCCACTAATTTTGTGCTTGCTGGTACAAGCAGAGAATTTAATAACATTGAAAAATAAACACAAAACTTTGCTTTAAAATGCAGATGTGCCTCAATTTCACTTTGCCAAAATGTTTGTAATGGTTGTTCCCATATCACTTGCAAAACCCTTAACTTATTTATTGGAAACCAGTGAGGGAGGATGGAGTGGGTATTAATCTTAACTCTCAGATATGATTATTTTCATTCATAAAACCTGGCTATCTCCCCACTAATTGTGTGCTTGCTGGTACAAGCAGAGAATTTAATTTGGAACATTGAAAAATAAACACAAGACTTTGCTTTAAAATGCAGATGTACCTCACTTTCACTTTGCCAAAATGTTTGTAATGGTTGTTCCCCTATCACTTGCAAAACCCTTAACTTCTTTATTGGAATCCAGTGAGGGAGGATGGAGTGGGGAATGTTATTCCAGCAGATCCATATGAGATCAGGTGAGTACTGCATGCGAGTAAATATGCTCTCCAGATTTGGATGCTTAGTGAGATCAATGCAAAAATGAGAAAGATGAAACCTATTGGAGTCTTTGCTTATTGTAATGTAAATTGGTGGCATTGTGACCAAATATATTGGCATATACAGTGGAGCTAAGCTCAGTGGCCAATATAAGTTGTCTTGTGTCGCTAAGTAAAGAATTGTGGCATCTGGTCAGTGGTCCATTCGATGGGCATGGGAATTCATGGAGGTCATCTGTTATGTCAGCTAGTACAAAGTATTTCATGGAGGTATTATGTTATGTTGGAAATAGTAAAGGATGAAGACAATGAAGATATCCCAGGTGAACCATTGTCCTCTGAAAAGGAACCAATACACTGTTCAATGATTTCGTCAGGTTAGAGTCCAGGTGTCCTTTGGAATATTTTCTTATCAGGCTGAGAGCTCTTGTGACTTGCATGAATATAAATACAATTTTATTTTGGACATTCCTTTGACTATCACTACTTTTTCCTTTTCAAGTTTTTCAATCTCTTCTAACTTTAGATCCAAACAAGAAGCTGCACATGGAGTCCAAAATAAGATTTATGTATTTGTGCATCAGGAGTTTGCTGACAACCATATATTTAGGAGCAGTGTTGGTCACAATTTGAACAATATGCCTCATTTCTACCTCCTACAAACTGGACTAAAGGGGGTCACACAACGATGAAACATTATTAACTTGGTGGAAACGAATGTACAGATTTAAGAAATAACACGAATCCAGGGAAAGAAAAAAAGAAATTGAAATGGTTATATTTTTTCTTAGTCCAATCATTATACATGATTCTTGAACCTGTCTTTGCCCAGAAAGAACAGTGCTTGCTAAGAAGTTTGTTCATATGCTTGCTCTGACTCTGAAGAGTCTCAGAAGAAGGGGTGTGAAACCCCTGGCCTCATATAGCAGTAGGATCAACCATGGCTTGTCAATAAGGGGATTTGCTAACATTTAAAGCTAAGCCTTGATATAACTAAAATTTGCCTGGCTTTATCAGCCTGTTTGCAAAGTCTTCATTCATTTAGTGTTGTCCAAGCTGGGTTGAGAACCAGGTAAAGTACAAGAGTCCAAAGGGTTCCTGAAGTACTAGCAGGTTAAATGGTTTGTGTAGCTGGGTTGGGACACATTAATATTAGTAGGGGTACTTGTGTTATCAATAGCAGTAGAGGGACTTGATTGATTTTAGCCATTAATTTTTGTTTCTTATTTTTGTAGCTTTGATGGCCTCTAGATTGGCAGTTATCTCTGTAGACACATTTTTTTTGGGTTTTATGTCATGGCAAAGGATTTTTGTGAGGTGCTACATCAAAGGGTTTATTATCCCACTCGTATGTTTACTGTAAAAATTGGATTGAACCTTATCTTGCTAAGCTCTTGTCACAAATACACAACTCTTATTTTGGACTCCATGTGCAGCTTCTTGTTTGGATCTAATGTTAGAAGAGATTGAAAAACTTGAAAAGGAAAAAGTAGTGATAGTCAAAGGAATGTCCAAAATAAAATTTTATTTATATTCATGCAAGTCACAAGAGCTCTCAGCCTGATAAGAAAATATTCCAAAGGACACTTGGACTCTAACCTAAAGAAATCATCGAACAGTTTATTGGTTCCTTTTCAGAGGACAATGGTTCACCTGGGATATCTTCATTTTCTTCATCCTTTACTATTTCCGACATAACATAATACCTCCATGAAATACTCTATACTGGCCAACATAACCTCCATGGGATATCTTCATTGTCTTCATCCTTTACTATTTTGAAGTATTTTCGATTTTCTGTGCTCTATGCATGTTGCTCCAAGAGTCATAAGTTATCCTAGAAGAATTTTATTTTTATCTTATGAGAACTATTCTATTATACCCATATTGAAATTGCCTAATTGGGTGCATAACAACTGCAGAAATTGACAATCTCTATTGAGTTTTCTAGACCTATTTTTTTCTGCATATGTGTGCCTGGCCATGGAATAAATAGGAAAATATTATGTGGGTGTAAATATGTTTAAGCTCTTATTGATGACAGATTATTTGCCTCCTGGTCCTATACTTGTCATGACTTATAAAAACCATGGTCTGGTATTGATGTCAGGTTGTCACATTTTGTAATAAGTTCCCCTAATTATCGTTGTAATTTCCATACAAAATGGTCCAAGTTTTTGACTGAATATTCTCATGTGTGTCCTATTCCAAACATAATTTAAATAATTTGATTTGGATAATCCCATTCAAAATGTAGACATAATTTAATATGACGTATTGCTTACAACTCTTCAATGACTGGATAAGCAGCTGACACACATGAGAATATTCAGTCAAAATATTCTTTGAATCACTTAATTTGGATATTCCAATAAAAAATATAGCTAATTTAAGCTGATGTATTGTTTATAACATTTATAGATAAGTAGCCGACATTGTACTAATAGTAAATCTCCAATTTATTTGTCAATTCCTACGAAATTTCCACCAGCAACACTCTAAAATGTCTTCCTAATCACACTTAATTTGGATAAACGAAACTGGAGTTGTACGTAATATATAGAGACCTATAATTACTGACCATTCTTAGAAGTCAAACTTGTATGAATTGTAGCTTTAAGAATCTCATACCAAATACTGTGAAATTTAATCTTTTGGTAGCCTCAAGTGTGTTATTTCCATAGCATCAGATATCACAAAATTCTGTTCATTCAATCAAAAGTTATTTGCAATTTATGTGAACTTACTATTTTTTACCGTTCTTTAAAACTATATTAGAACCTAACTTGTACTATAGATAAGAGTGATGAAGAGTTACTCTATGAATTAGGAAAATATATCCCAATAACGTTAATTTATTTGTGTGAGAACTACAATAATCTCTTATATACTACAGTTTCTCACTAATTCACCACTGGGGCCTTGGTTTAGAAGTGAGGTCAACGGAATATTATGTCATCCATCAGGTTTCCATTCCCTCTATAGTTTTCCTTGTTTGCCTCACCTGAAAGTGATGGCAAAAAAGGGATGAGATGGGTGCAAGTCTTTGGGTGATTTTGCCAAATAGATAGCCTTTAGTATTACCATTGTATCTGGGTGATTTTGCGAAATAGATACCCTTTATTCCAACCATTGGATCTAGATCTGAAGAATGTCTTCATTGCATGCATTTCAAAGCAACGTCCAAAATAATTTTTTTGCTCTTATTTCTCTTATGAGATCAACTCTTGATTGATGTTCCATTTACTGATACGAGTGATCCCTTATATTGACCTTGTGGATGACAAAAATATCAACGTTTTAGTTTGATATGGTAAGTTGATTTTAGATGATGCATATACCTGTTTTGGTAAAATTAATGGAATTGGTTGACAAGCTATAGCCTATATATCGTATGCTAGTTTCAACTCCTAGAAGTGTATACATTCATTAAGGCTTTTTGGCTGCATCTATTGGACATTCTACTTTAATTTTCTAGTTTGATCCATTGAGGCGGTCATCAAGAAAAAAATATTTCATATATTTTCTTTTTATCTTGGTTCAAAATCACTATTCAGTGGAACCAAAGGGTCAAATTATTCACAGAATCAATGAACAGTATGAGAAATGGCCCCACACATCTCTCTCTATATATATATCCATTTTCCCATTAACATGACTCTGCAGCATGACCTATTGTTATGCCTAACTACTGATATCATGAATTTCTAATTTATTGAGATAATTTTTCAACCAGACATACTGCACACAGTGTGGTCTTATTGTTGGGGAGTAAAGTGAGCTGACTTGTTATTTTTCTTGATTACAAGACAAATACAATGTTATCCTCCGATCTGTTGGCCAGCTCTTTTGATGTGGTTTGACAAAATTATGATAAAAGTAATAGATGGCATCTCACATTTTTTATTTGGGATGGGAAATGGTTGGAGTAGAAATGCAATATATAGGTTGATGCTTCTTTTGTGGTTATGATTTTGAAACATTTACAGATCACTGAGCTTCCTTTATTCCTTCCATTTCAGTACTTGAATGCTTAGGTATTATGCTTTGTCAAACTTGTGCGCTTAGCTTATGGCAAGTGTAAGGCGTTCCTACATTTCCTTCTAATAAAATGCTGAGCTCAAAACTGAGAAACCTATCAATTTTCATTTACAATTGGAGATATATTTGATAGATGCAAAAAACTGTTAATTGCCTCGGAAGTTCATTTTTAAGTGGTATAATTGATCTGCATATCAGCCCTAATATTTTAGGCCCTAGAAAAAGTCGAACTTATTTTATGGAAGATGTTATCAACCTTTTTCTTCTTGTTCATATGCAAACTATTAAAATCCAAAGATAAACCATGATAAGATCTGGATGTGTATTCATTTAAGCAGAGTAAGTTTGTCACTTTAACGGTCACTTGCATATCAACTCTTCATTTATGTGTTTCTTGGCTTTTCCTTTTTAATTTCCAATTTTATATGCCTAAATATTATTTGTTGACATGTTTTATCTTTAGTTCTACTAGTTTAGGGTGCCTTGGTTACCCCATCTTGATGTTAGGTTATCATTTTGAAGTATTTCCGATTTTCTGTGCTCTGTGCATGCTGCTCCAAGAGTCATGAGTTCTCCTAGCAGAATTTTATTTTTCTCTTATGATCACTATTCTATTATACCCATATTGAAATTGCCTAATTGGGTGCATAACAACTGCAGAAATTGAAAATCTCTATTGAGTTTTCTAGACCTATTTTTTTCTGCATATGTGTGCCTGGCCATGAAATAAACAGGGAAATCTTATGTGGGTGTAAATATGTTGGAGCTCTTATTGACGGCAGATTCTTTGCCTCCTGGTCCTATACTTGTC
The DNA here is from genome assembly GCA_034641835.2 of Pinus albicaulis. Taxonomy (NCBI): domain Eukaryota; kingdom Viridiplantae; phylum Streptophyta; class Pinopsida; order Pinales; family Pinaceae; genus Pinus; species Pinus albicaulis. The sequence goes on along the minus strand of CM076570.1, from coordinate 895,260,285 downwards.
ATGACTTATAACTCATCACATAATTCTTTAAAGGGTGCTAGCTCATTGGAAGAGCACCTGCCATGCAGGAGGTTGGTGGTTCGATTCCACTGTACCCTAACATGAATTATTCAATGATATTGTTGATTTTTTAATTAAATTTTTTATATTGATTTATTTTAATGGTGAGATATTTTTCTCGATTCATTGTTTTATATTGTCTCTACAGAGACAATAGATAAGATTAAAGACATTGTCTCCATAAAGACAATATGTCTTTAATTCCAACTATTGTCTTTGGAGAGACAAAAAATGAAATTGTCTCAAGTTAAGACAATATACCCAGAAATTGTCTTAAAACCCCCCTTTGTGTTGTAGTGCAACTACTGTCTCTACAGAGACAAAAATGAAATTGTCTCTGGAGAGACAAAGATGATTGTGTTATATATTGTCTTTATAGAGACAATATTTTAAGACAATTTAATTTTAAGACGATTTAATTTGAGACACCCGCTTAAAGACAATATTTAAGACAATACACAAGTTTTCTTTTGTCTCAAATTAAGACAATTTACCAAAAAATTGTCTTAAATATTGTCTTAAAACCCCCCTTTATGTTGTAGTGTTATAAAAATTATATATATATATATATATATATATATATATATATATATATATATATATATATATATATATATATATAACAAGATTTTAACATTGAAATTCATGACTATTTATTCAAGGAGATTTCTATTTTTTAAAGAAAATTTAGTATAACTATAAGAGCCAATATCATGGCCAATCAATACCACATGTCCATAAAACTAGTAATTGCACAACATGTTGCAAAAAAAACGTCGTAAGGAAACAGAATAGGAAAAAGTAGCTTAGAAGAAATAAGTTGTTGCTGAGAAGGAGCCATTGTGAAGGAATGAAAGGCAATTTTTGCTTCCATGGAAGTAGGTCGTGGAGATTTCAAAGATATTGATGAAAAAAGTTATCAACCAAAATTTTTTGTTATAGATATTGAAATAGGAAATTGGGGGTGAAAATCTTTTGGTGATTAATCATCCTCTGAAACAAGCATGTAACTCAAATAAGTTATTTTAAATACATTCAAGTACAAACTATCAACATAGATGTAAATAAACAGAAAATTTATTAACATAAATAGAGTTTAGTACAAGTTCATCTACATATCCGAGCACTAATTTCATGCTTGTCAGCAATTTTTTATTGTATATGAATAACATTAGTCTTAGTATACAAGAAAGTGAATGTCCTTTTAATATGGAGACATTTTTTGAAGGAGATATTGTTCTTTATGTTATGGTTTATTTTCTTAACTCCAAACTTGCTTTACTCTTTCTCTATATACATAAGAAACAATAATACAAAGTAATTTCACAATTTTAAGTTATATTTTTATATTTTATAATTACAAATCTAGTTTCTTATTATACTATTTTACACACCTATTTATTCAAATAAATTATATTGTGAATATGCTTTCTCCTATTATTTGATTACAAGATTATTGTATTCCCTACTATATAAAACAACTTTATTAATAAAGAATTGAATGCCAAATTGAAAGATTGCTCAAGCGAGAACTACTATAATATATAGAACTGAGTTTTTGATATATAAATTATTTGTTTTATATGTCGTTGAATTTCCATTACCTATTATCTTCAAACCCCATGGGGAGTTATTGAACATGGGCACCAACTTCAGGTAAATAAACATTCCAATTGTCAACTTGGAAAAAAAAATTATAATCCTAAAATTCTCTTACCTAATCATATTTTCAGATATATAATTGAGTTCCATTTATTAAAAACAAAGTCAATACTAAGAGCCTCCTAGAGTTATAAAAGGTATTTGACATGAAAAATAAAAAATCTCCTCATGACAATATACAAATGTTAATCTTAATTGAATCATTAAAAAACTAAAAAGGATAATAGATAGTATCACAATTTTGTTATCACAACTAAATTCTCCTATATGAAACAATGATGGCTTTAATCAGTTCAAGAGCAGTAAAAACAAGTTTACTTAGAAAACAACTCTAGCACTGAGAGAGATTTGGAAGCAACTGTTGAGTTGGTGAACATGTCTTGCTCTGTGGTGTTGGATATTGGGCATAGGAAACTGTTGAATTGGTGAACATGTCTTTCTCTATGGTGTTGAATATTGGGCATAGATTTTTTGATAAAATTATGTAGTGAAAAACTTTGTTTAAAATTTAATAAAAAGTTGAGTTATTTTGACATCATATAATATGAAATTTTTTTATGATTATAAAGTAAAAAACATGTAAGGTTTTTTAGTTACAATTAGGTGATTAAATATATGTATATAGTTTTTTTTAACGGAAGAAATTTAATATTCATCAACAAAAATAAATTTTATTAACTAAAATTTTAAAAGAATAATGGTTATAGAGAATTAAAATAATTTTATTAAATAATTAGTTTAAATATATATTATTTATGAGAGGGATCAATTCTTTGTTCACTCTAAAAGAGGTTTGCATATCCATACATTTGATCCCTCTCGGCTCTTGGTAGATCCGTAGTTAAAATTGATCCAGGCCATCTTAATTTCTCCCTTTGCATGAATACCATGGGTTGTTTTTATAGTTTATTATTATTTTAATTTTTTAGTTTATTATGGGGTGTTTGATTCCTGAAATTACATGTTTAGTCTATTGTGATGAGGCTAGAAGAATAGGTAAAGAGTGGTCAATACTGGAAGTCTAGGTTCTTTCTAAGTCATATATTCCTAATATATTAGGCTTATAGGAAATTGGATATACTCTTGATGTTATAATGGTAGCTAGAAAGTTTGATCTTGGACCTTGCCCAAATTACTCCATGGAACGATCCAAGATGATCATATATATATATTCTATTTTGGAATGGAAGATGGATGGCATAGATTTATCCTATCTACATGGAACATAGTTATCTCAAACATAATTTTAAACACACACATATATATACATATATATTGCAATTTTTTTGACAAATGGTATATCTTGATTGAAAGTGGGTGCTCCACTCATCACTAGGGACCTATAAGATATTATTAAAGTTATTTTGTTTTGTTTTGTCTGGTTTTCTAATTTTTGGACATTGACGACCATTGAAAAGAGCCAAAAAGAACATAGAAGTTTTTGAACTCCCTTTTAGTCTAAAGGTAAGTGTAATATCTCCCCAAAATCATCCAATCAAATAATTATTAAATACACAATATTTTTTTAAATGATTATTTGCATTACTTGTTATAATTAAAGGTTAAACCATTAATTTACTTGAGAGAAGCCATTTGATCACCATCTCAATATCTATTTAGTTTTTCTATATCAAGAAACATTGTAATATATTTACATTATCAAAAGTGGGTGCATGGAACTGGGTTACACTTTTTGGCAAAGCTAGGCTCTTTTTGGTGAAAAAAATTCCTAGATTGAGCAATTTTTAAGCACTTTATGGAATTGCTTAGGTGCTTAAACATAGCTTTATTGAGCATTTAAACAAACCCTTGATCAGGCTCATTTCTAACCCGAGTTTGAAGCTTGGTCAAGAGTTAGGGCTCAATCAAGCTATATGGTTAGATAAAGCTCTATGGCTCCATTGAGTGCCACGGGTCTATTGAGTCATATTTCGCACTGTGAGCAAGCCATTTTGCACAAAAGAAAAAAGAGTTCAACTGAAGATTTCTAAGCTCGACCTAGACGAAGGAACTCAATCTAGCTTCACATCAACCACAAAGAGCTGCAAGCCAAGGTAGGTTTCTTGTCTTTTTTGTCTCTTTTATTTAATATTTCTTGCCAAATAAAATAAATTAATTTGAACAAAAATCTACCATAAAAGAAAGAAAAAAAAAAGAAAAAAAACCACAAAACATTCCAAGAAAATTCTTGAAAACCATAGAAAAACAACCTAAAAGACCACCCAAAAAATCCTATAAAGTCAAAAGGACATAGAAAACCACCAAAAAAAAACCCTTGAAAACCAAGATAGAAAAACTTATTTATTATGAATATTTTTTTTTATAGTAAAAACATTACTTTTTAAATTTAGTGAAATAAATTTTAATAAAAATAGATTTTTTATTATTTTAAATATATTTTAAATTTCTAACAAATTTAATTAAAAAAAATAAAAAATAAAAACAACTAAATTATAGGCCATATATAAATGGCTTATAAATAGATTAAGAATTTTAAATTAACATGATAAATATGATGGCTCATGATAAACCCATTAAATCAAATAAGAAATTGAAAGGAACCAAAATCAAGGAAAGAGCAGGCGTGGGAATTTAAGAGAGTTGCTGCTGGAATTCGTTGACGCAGGCAATGGCTGAAGCATTGTGGAGGAACCCATACATGGAGGAGTCTTGAAGGTGCGCCTATGGAAAATAAACTCAAAAATGATTGGCAGCAATTAAAATCCGTCGAACAAGAGGCCCTGCTGGACAATGAGATCTTCATACCTATTATTCTTCTTTGCACTTCTTGACCCTCGGTGTTCCTCCACCTCTTATTATTATCCACACAATTGACGATTGAAGTGTGGTACTGCAATGTCCATTCACTAAAAAATATGTACAGATTACTACTTTGAATTTTGCTCGACTCTCAAATTTGGTGCTAAAAAAGGTCAATGGACTAGTCATATGTACATGATGAGTGTTAAACAAAGTCAATTGATATGCACGCAAATAAATTTGAAACAAAGTCAATTGAATAGGCTTTAAAATTATTATGAGAGTTGCAAATGTAATAATTTTTTTAAATATAATCATATATGTAATTGAAATTATTTTTGTTTGTTAGGTTTTATGGGAATAGTTTGATAAGTGTGGTAAGTTTAATATGTTTAGAGTAGTTTTAACTAGAAGCATTTAAGTTGTTAAAATTATTGGAGATTGTATTATGTTTTTGTTACACTAGTTTTTAGTATCATTAGATTTATGGTACTTTTTAGAGAAACAAAAATTAAAATTAAAATTAAAATGTTATGGACCAAATTTAAAAAGATAGAATCTGTCGATTAAAAGACATGCCTCCATATGAGAGATGCCGTTATAAATTTGTAAGCAATTTTGTTTTTCATGGTTAGACGGATGGAATCACTTGATTGAGAGATATATCTTTGTTTTTTTCAATGAGTGGAGCTGTTTTTTTTTTTTCAATTTATTTATGAGTGGAGCTGTTTTTTTAAATTTATTTATTAGAAAATAACATAGAAGTTTTAAAAATATATTTATATTTTTAAATATTTTAAATATTTTATTTTATTAAAAAATTTAAATAAAATAATTTTATTTTAATTATAAAATACATTTATTTAATAAAATAAAATAAAATAAAATAAATTTTATTTTATATTTACTTCAAGATTTTTAGATATGGACACATGGTCATATAAATTTAAAAACAAAAATTGCTTATTATATTTTAAAAAATATCACAAATACATGTTACAAGCATGATACGAATTCCATAAAATTATTTATTAAAGTTTAATATTTTAATAAACTAATAATTTTAATTTTTAATTTTAATTTATTTTACATTATAAAATAATAAATTCAAATAATTTATTATAAAATTCTATTTCAGAAATAATTTATTTATAAAAATGATCACATTGTTATGAAAGAAATTCATTTATCAAAGTCTACTTGAAAAAAAAAGGATGAAAATTAAACTGACCAATAATTAATTTCTGAATTTGATACCATTTTCATTTATGTTATTAGTCTTTCAAATCTTAATTATTTCATTTAATTGTTACTAGCACAATTTCATGATATATGCCAAGTTGTTGAAATTTAAAACATTATAAAAACTAATTATATTATAACTTCAATTTAAATCTTTATTAATTATAAAAATAACTAATATATAAGTTAGAAATATATACATCTAAAAGACACATGGACGAAGATTTATCCCACTTTACCCTGTAGATTCTTAATTTATGAAGAGGCTTTGTTACAATACCCTGGTTTAACAATACCACATGCTCAAAAAAATATAATTCACTTCATTTGACACTTGATCATATAACATTATTTTTAATTAATCAATTTAATGAAAATATTAAAAAGGACATAACTACTTTGGCGATAACAATCCACAATGAATTTTCTCATACTATTATGAATATTTCAGAATGTTTCATGGAAATTAAATCCTTGCCATCCATCTAATAATTATTGATAATTGTTGAACTCACCCATGGTAAACACACACAAATATGAAATAATAGACAACAATGGAAAAGGTAAGCATGAGTTTCATTATTATTCACAAAGATGCATATATATAATACATGGGAGTGACCCTTGGTTTCACATTCCAAGTGGTCTCTTGGACTCCTTTTGTCCATTCGCCTTCTACACCTACCCATAGAGGATTAGGTGTCCAACATTCCCCCCCTTAATCCGAAAGGGTATGTGTGAGTCCAAGAAGAGGGTTGTAATACAAATCTACAAAGTATGCATGACAACACTTAGGCTAAATCAATTCTCTAAAATGTTGGCATAAATAGGTGGTTTAAGGATGACCACCAACACTAGAACGCTTAGTGAAATTCCCAGAACTCTTCCAAATCTGGCAAGAAGCTGAGGTTTTCTGCTAGAAGAAGTGCTCCTCATATTTTGAAGAGGGAGACCTTCAACCTAGAAAAAGGGAGGTCTACAACCTACGATGGTTTAAGGATGACCACCAACTCTGGAATGCTTGATTTATTTCTTGGAATTATTCCAAATCTGGAAAGAAGCTGAAGTCTTATACTAGAGGAAGTGTCCCTAATTCTTTGAAGAGGAAGAATATCAACCTCACATAAATGGTTTAAGGCTGACCACCAACCAAAGACATGTTCATGGGCATATGTGTCTCTGGCTACAACTTTGAATCTGGAATGACAGATTGTGGCTCAGGCTCACTTGATGTGGCTTTGAAGCTTGTAGATGACCATCACTTCCCCCTCCCTGTCAGGTACAAGGTGAGATGATGACGAAAACTCAACTGAAAGATTGTTCAATATTATAGAACAAGTTCTGACATATGACTTAAAAAATTTCTTGGTTGTTGATGCCCATTGTCAAGAAGGGATCCATCCAAGATGAATCTTTGTTCTTGTAGGAGGCTTGTTTCTGAAGAATCTGTGTGAAGAATGAATGTGCCGACCACTGTGTTTGCATGGGTGAAGATCGAAACAATGATCTTTCATATGGCCAACTTGATCACAGTGTAGGAATTTTATAATATGTTGTTGTTGCTTTCAAAGAGGAGTAGAATCTAGAACAACTGTAGGTGAGCTATCATGAATAAATCCGACACTCTGAAATTTGATGGGCTTGAAGTAGTCCAGAATATGAAATGACAACTCCCTTTCATATCCAAGACCTGTTTTGTGCTTGTTATGGACAACCTCTTCCCAAAGTCTCATGATGGGCTTGGGAAGTGCAGAATGAACTGTTGCATATGCATGTAACTCTGCTTCTTCATTGGGCACTGAATGTAATCAATCACAAAACTAATTACTTGCTTCTTATGGAAGTCTCTTTTAATGTTTTGAACAGAAATAGGTCCAGAATTATGGCTCCACTGTTGTAATTTTTATTGTTGTAGCTCTGACTCAAGCTGCAAAAATTCAATCTTCTCATGTGCATTTTGTAGACATGTCTTAATGTCAATGTTAGTCATCCATAATTTTGACTATCTAAAGATGACTAAGTATTGGTTCTAGATTTCTAGAAACAAAGTTTATAGAACATTGTGATTTTTAGAAATCTCATTGTCTTCATTATCCTTAAGATAAAATTTTCACTATTTTATCATCCTATCTAGTCATGACTGGCCCACTACTCCCAGAAGACCCATCATGGGCTCGAGCCATTTATTTTAACCCTAAATTGTCACCTTGGCCCAAATCCTCTATTTTTGTTTTGCCTAAAAATCCCCACTACCACCTAAACCTACCAATCAAATAGCTTTGTTGTGTCTCACATGATACTCCAAAACACCGATGGTCTCAAATTATCTCTATACACCCTTCTTGGATAGTCAAGTATGATTGATGTTTGGATATTCAAATACACTGAGCCTATCATAGATCCTATCTCACACTTGGTGATCCCTAAGTCTAAGTCTCAGTCCAAAGTCCAAGTCCAAGAAAGCTCCCATTAGGTCACCTAAGCTCTCACTGAGTCATAGGATGGATTTGGTGCCCTACAAACTATGCCTTCCTGTATGAAGAGATTGTATTCAAAGAGGAGTAAAGTCAAACAATTTGATCCAAGACTGATCAACAGTCTTTCAAGAAAAGCCTCCTTGGCTTAGAGCACAAACACTGCAAAGGGACAACTACCCTTGTTCACGTTGTTGAAATAAATGACCAAGGTTGCCATATGAAATAAGAAGAGGTAGGGTAATAGGATTTAATCATCACCAGGAGACATCCAAAAACAATAAAAAGATAGCAGGCCCATGTTTAAAAGAGAATCAGGGTTGTTTATGTTTGGTTAACAAAACAATGGTGATAAGCAAGAAACCATCACAAAGATTACAATGACACAAGCCACGTCCTAGGGTTTTGCCAAAAATGGCATTATTTCACCTACACTAAAATGAGAAAAGACAAAGAGTATCAGTTTAAAGGGGATCATCTTACCAAAGGGTAAAAAACAGAGTTTTTAAAGTAAGATATAAGGTTGGGCATAAGTTATTGTCAAAATAGCCTAAGAAGCAAGTGTGCCCCTGATTTAAATCTCAGAAGTAGACCCCCAACAAAGGCCTCCTTGTCAAAAGATTGTTCTGCAAAAGATGACAAAGACATAAGTAAACATTTTTGCCAAAAAATGTGTCAAAAGTGTGTTTCACAACAAATATCAGTTAAAAGGCACACTCAAAATATAGGGGACACTAACTTTGCAAAAGTGGGTTGTATCTTTTAAAATTACTTTTCAAAACAACTATAAAAGGTATCTTAAACCTTTCCCATGCATCATTTTCCATTATACAAAGTGAAGAATCCGTTAGAAGAATTTTCGGGGTTTTCAGGCAAAACTGGGAGATTTTTTTCGGTGCTACGCACATGAGTGAGGCAGGTAGTGGTATTTAACACTGTGCTACACACTTAGAGCTCGGTGCTACGCACCTGGGCTAGCACTAAACACAGGTTGAGGAAAACCAAAAGGCGCCCGAAAGACCGCCCATTCTGCCCGGCGCTGCACTCCAACGACCCAACAGGCCCGACGTTGTGCACAGGCGCTACGCTCTGACCAAAATTCTCCACATTTTTTCAAAGCGCTTCAAATTTTGGAATTTCGGTTTCAAATATTCTACAAGCGGAGCTTAAGGTTGGTGGGACCTCTTCCTCCTCCCAAGCACTCCTTTTCCTAAAAAAAAAGAGGACATCCATAGTAAAGTTGGACCAAACCCTAACTATATTAAAATAAGTTTTTTAGCCCTAGGGTTTGTAAGAAGAAATTGTTTCTAGTGCAAAAAGATGACTGGGTAACTATGGGCTAACCTCCAACACCAAGTGCAAGCTTTAAAAATTTGTTTTCACCTTAGCCTTCATTTTACAAAGAGTTGACCTAAAACCACTAAAAGCACCAAGTTTGCCCAAAAACTCTCAAGAAAAGTCCAAAGGTCCTACTGCTATTTTTGGAATAGTCATGATGTCAGAGGGAGACAATCACACCAGTGGTGATGAGAGTCATACTCCCACCAAGCCAAAACATCATGGAGGAAAAGAAAAAATATTTGAGCCCCTAGACACCACTCCAATCACTTCATCTCCTATGATCCTTTCATGCTTTCAGGATGTAGGGTGCTACAAATTTTGTGAAAGGGTCAAGAAAGTTAGCAGCCATTCAGACTTGACTAGATTATTTGTATGTAGCTTACAAAACCATCAAGTCAATCTAGCAGGGGTGCAATTTGAACTCTCATCTGAAATCATTTCCAAAGAAATAAGTATACCAGACATTGGTGAGGTATGGTTCAAACAAAAGAAGTTGGAGTTGAGTTATTATGGGCCCTATTTGAAACCCAGCTTCAACAAAATTGTAAGGTTGTTTTCCCTTTTTCCCATTTTCTAGAGACATATGCTGCATTGTGAGGCAAATTATCAGTTTTTTCACATGTGAGGGGAGATACTCCGGGATCTACTCATATCATATAAGGTTGCTGATGCATTTTACCAAGGTCAAGATGATGAACCTACCTTACTACCTTTTTCGAAGCATTGATAAAATGGGCTCTGTTGTCAAGAAGAAAAGCTATGACCACCAAATGTCAATCCTCTTTCACCACTTCCTGATCAAAATGACTGTCCTATATCAACTAGAGCAGCAAGGAATATCTTGGTAAACCTTCATCTCACATGATGTGTTTACAGACCTTCGGGCCTTCATCCAGCAGAACTTTCCTTCCACTTTGCAAACATCTACCTCCACTCATCCATCATCTCCCCATGTGCCTTCTCCACAAAGAATTTTACCTCTTGTTTCTTCCCCTAATTTTCCAAGTGAGGGGGCTGATAGTAGCCCTAGTGAAGAACAAATAGAAGGCAGCAGTCAGGAAGAAACTAAGACAGATAATGATGGACAAGGAGGAAGCAGTGGAAAAGAAGATGATTAAAATGAAGAAAACATTGAAGAGCAGGGAAGTAGCCATGAAGAAAGAAGTGATGGAAAGGATGAAATTAGTGAAGGCAGCCCCAAAGATGAAAGTAGTGAGCATGATGAAGAGGAAAACAGAAATGAGAGTAGTGAGCAATATAATGAAGAAGAGAATCCAGATGATGAAGAAGAGCAGCATGATGAAAAGGAAAACCATCAAAGTGCCCAAGACAGTCAAGGAAAGAGTCATGATAGTCATGACAGCTGTCATGACTTTCTTGACAAAAATCGGTCCATGGAGGACAAAGAAAATCAAAGTGAGGCAAGTGCAAAAGATGTCAATCAATCAGAGGATCAAATTGATGATAGCACTATGTCCAAAACTTCCATTGTTGCCCCTCTCAGATACACTTATCACAGAGTGAGAAGAGATGTGTTTGCAAAGGGCCATCTCCTCTCAAACTGCGAAAACATTGGACAAGGGCAAGGAAAAAGTGGAAAATGTTGAGAAAAAGATACAAGTTAGAAGGAGAAAAAGGATCAAGAATAATTCTCAAGGGCCTCTTTTTGTTGATCTAGACAGTGACAATGAGGACCAAGAGATGAGTACTAAGTTGATCCTCTTAGAGAAAGATGCCCAGCTTCAAGAATGGGAAAAGGAATTTGAGAGGGCACAAAGAGTTATATACTATTATAAATAAGAGCACAAGAATTTCAAAGAGGTGAAGAGGGGCCTTTCCCTACAGAAGAAAATGGTCAAACACTATGGAAGGAAGAGCATGCTTTCTAATGCCAAACTAAAGCAAGCCCTCATGGAGCTAGAAGAGCTAAAAAGGACCAAAGTGCATGACAACATTAGGATATTGGATGATTCTTCTCAGTAGGTATCTAAAACCCCTTGAGGGGTCTACACACCAATTTTGAGGCAAATCTGGAAACTTTTTGTTTTTTCCAATTTTGACCCCTAGGAGTGCAACACCCTAAGCGCTACACACAAAATTGGGGCATCCTTAGCTGCTAAAGTTTACATTTTTGGATTTTTCACATCACCAACAGTCTACCCACAAAATTTCAGGTCAATTGGAGCATTTTTCCCCCCCAAAAGGTCAAAAAACAACTCAAAATTGACCTTTCTGCCTCCTTTTTGGGCCAGGTGCTACGCACAGATCAGTCATGGGAGATTTGATTTTTGAGCAAGTAAATGGAATCCATTTAGCACAACTAAAGTATTTTTGGAAATTAGACGCATCAATATTTCCAACGAGCCATCACGGGGCCAAATCCGATGTCGGGAAGGGGTCCAAAACTCAGCTACAACAGACCCTATTTTCCGCTAAAAGGGCGCTACGCACATAGATAGCCTTTTGCCAAAAAGTCAACAAAAGACACTCATTAATGAAAAATTGGTTTTTTAATATTTTCTTGGACAAATGACTCCTGATTTGATTAGGGAGTTATGTTTTGATGTTTTTCATTATTATCTTATCTATTATGTGTCTTGGGCCTTGCATTGTCATTAAGCACATTTATGGCATTTATGGCTAAATTAGGGTTTCTAGAAGCCTCTTAGGGTTTCCACCTCCTCATTTTCTCCATAATAGAGCATGAGGCTCTTATGTATTTTTTGGATTTTGATGACTTATTCTGGAGAAATACATAGTCTCTTGTAGTTTTTTATGAGAATTTAATGTCTTGGAACTCATGCATGACCTTATTTGTTTGTTGATGGAGGAGGATTGTTTGCAGGATCCATAAGCCTGGTTGATGGTGAAGTTTTCTTTTGTTGATGTTTTCTAGTTTATCATATGTTTCCAACTTTATATGTTGCAGTAGGACAAAGAATTTAGACTAATACATGTTTGCTAATGGCACCTTAGGTCTATTTGTTTCCTTCATTGCCTTAATGTTTTCTTCTGCTAGGATATATTAGAGAATTCATCTTTTTGCTCTCTAAGGATTTCTTATGCTTGTATATTTCTTGAATGGTTTAGATCAGTTGGTTTCAACATGATTCATGGCTAGCCTTGCATATTTGTTGCCACTAAATACTCTGTTCTTGGAATCATCTCTTTAAAGCATCTCTGCCTAGGTTTATCAAAGAAATATGTTTCAATCATGCTCTTTGCCTTTACTTAGCTAAAATTGTTTCAAGGAACCTTCGTAGCTATAACTTTAGATGTTCAGGGTTTTCTCTCCTTCTATTGTTACAATTATTTGTGCATCTTAAATATTTTCTACTCTTGATGATGAAATCTATGAAAGTTAAATAAGTTTCTTGCCTTTCTGTATTTCATTTGAATGTTTGTATTGGTTGATTATCTGCTTTTAGTCTGAAATCAAATGGATTAGGTTTTGCTTATACCTTTGATTCTCTTGCTATGCTTATAAATATTCTAACTCCCTCAGTTTTAAAGTATATAAAGGATTTTTTTATTCCCTTTATCAGCTTTTGTTCTCAAGCTTAATGTCCATCTCATGATCCTTCACAACCTTAAAGATCCACCAACCAAGTTAAAATTGTCCTGCAAATTCTCTTTAAACCATTGATGAAACTTATCATGACCTTGTTAGACTCTATTACCCAATGACTTGAAATCTTCCTTTTTTTCTACCTAATCTATCTAAGCATCATACCCAACCAAAAACAATCAAAATACCCTGCACTTAACATCTAGCCTAAAATCAACCCTAATCAGCAAACAAGTTCACATCTTTGCACCTACTAAAGAGATCCCTCTCTGAATCCAGGAAGGCTAGGTCCTTGGATTCCAAAGCTTGGTTTGATGTTACCCCTATCCATTTTTATCTCAATCAATCTAGCAAATTACGGGGACCTAATAGTCAAAACAGGTGGTTTTGCTGATTTTGATTGTATCATCAATTGTCGAAAATATAATATTTTTTAGTAATTCTGATACACCATCTGCCATTTTCTGATTGAATACTATTGGTTAACCCAAATGAAGTACCTTCACTCACAACAAAACTTATGGATTAGCTACTACCAGCACAAAATATAAGTGCAATGTCAAATATCGATATGAAGAACAAAAAAAATTTATTGTGTAAACCACTTCTATATCACAAGAGATGAATGTTGATTTTCTGAGACCACTTAGGATAGTTCACCTTGCCAGAGAAAACTACTCTCATAATAGATATGAGAAAATGCATCATCAAAGATAATTATCTGCTTTCGAAAACAAAAATTTCACCTTTATTGTGCATATAAAATCTCTCCACCATATAATATTACCACTCACACAATATACCACCATATAATATCATCATTCAAACCTTATATTAAACATCACCATGTATATGTGAGGCCACACCATATTACTACATGTTATATTTGTTTCTCCACTCATTCACTTTATGGTCTTCAAAAAGGGACAAAATATTTAATTATATAAAACTTCACTATGAGTCATGAAATATGCCATTGTACGTCCTCTTTAAAAAAAACTCAAGGTTTATAAACACACCTTTTAAGAACTTCATGAAATATGGCTCCATGAATCACCGCTTAATACAATGCTCTTCATTTTTAAATATGGCTCCCATTTAGTCTCTGAGATATCGTGCAGTCCCCTTAATGCGGCTACAACAACAACAAAAGCTAAAATGATGACCTTCAACCACCTCAGTTTGAACTCCAGAATTTGTGGTCATGCTCATAAATTGAATGAGGCCTCTTGAGAGTTGTTTTCATGCCCACAAACATAAAAAACTTTCCTGTAGCAGTGTTTCACCTCCTACAGTCCAATACGCTCAAGTCTTCTAGTAATACACAACCCAGGAAGTAGGGAAAATCGGTCAAGAAATAAGATATGCTCGCAATTTTCCCTGATGACTTTGGATCCACTGGAGCATTGGGTATCACATTGTGTAATGGAATCTTAGGAGTGAAGTATCACGCTGTGGGCGGATGGCATTGTCAAATGTGGTAATCCCTACTGTGGATGCGTGGTATTATGTGTCGAGGGGCAGTGAATGGGCACCTAGGGGTTAAGGCCTGGTGGTAAGGTGTCCAGGGGTCGAGTGAATGATACCAACAAGGAGTCGAGGCCCAACTATTCGAGGAGTGGAGCTGCTACGAGGAGGAGTGCACTGGATATGGAGGAGGAGGAGGAGTTGGAAGCCGCAAGGGAGAGGGCCGAAGATGTTGTAGGAGCACCACGTCGAGTATTAATGATACCACAAACTGGTGACATGTGAAATGGAAGGAGGAGGAGGAGCGCTGTCGTGCAGCAGAGGGAAAATTCTCGCTAAACAATGCTCAATTGAAATGTCTTGATTGTGCTCATAACAAAGATCTAAGAAGAGGTTGCCAAGTAGTGCCTGGCATACTGACCAAAAATGGGCGTGGACAAAGTGGACATATGGAGAGTTTCACAATAGAGCTAGGTTTTCATATGGGCACAAAAATGTTGAGCAAACATACATGAAGACTGTTCGAGCGCAGATTTCGTAAAGGTGCAGTTGTAGAATCTCAAAAATTTGGAAATGATCTGGTGTAGGTCTACAGCCTCGAAAAACAAAGAAGGCATAACTGACATGTAGAGCAGCCACACAACATGTGACTCAAATTGGGTCAAGTCCAAAATTTTCCGGCTATGATACCATGTTGAACTCAGCCATGGTAAACACACATAAATAGGAAAGGATAGACAACAATGGAAAATGTAAGCATGAGTTGCATTATTTTTCATAAAGATACATATATATAATACATGGGAGTGACATTTGGTTTCACATTCCAAGTGGTCTCTTTTTTTCCATTAGCCTTCTACACCTACTCATAGAAGATTAGTTATCTAACAATAATTAAATTAAATTTCTAAAATAGACTAAAAATTCTATTTTAAAATAATCACACCTATTAACTTAATTTAATTTTCATTTATATTATTTAATATAGTTAATAATATATTTTTAAATATTTTATTGTAAAACACATAAATTAATTTTTATTTATATAAAATGTGATTTTAAATTTAAAAATTAAATAATATATTATTTAATATAATGAAAAAAAAAAAATTAAACATTTGATTGAACCAAGAATCGTTCAAGAATCAAAATAGTTGCAGTGTTATCTAAATATAATGGCACGTGCACATCCCCTTTTAAGTCTCATCATAAGCTGTGAGAGGTCGCTTCTAATAGACAAGGGTGGGCATCTCATTCAATTTTTTCGGATACCTTATATCTTGGATTTTAGGACGTTGAGGATTTAGATTTGATGGTGAGGAACTTCGGATACCTTATATCTTGGATTTTAGGACGTTTAGGATTAAGATTTGATGGTGAAGAACTTATAAAATACATTTAACATGTCTAAATAAATGTGGATAGGATTTTTAAATTGAAATAGGTGTATGCTTAAATTAAAAAAAAGTTGTATTTTAATTTTATATATATGGTTTTGTATTGTATTTTTTAGTTTTTGTTATAAGTTATTGGTGTAGCCATATCAACTTTTTTACTTGTATTATAATCAGTCTAGATCTATCTTAACTCCGGATCTATTAAGCGCCGAGAGGGATCAAATCTCTCGAGGTGAAAACCTCTTTTTTGAGTTCAAAACTTGAGGAAATGTTTTCACCTTGAGAGATTTGATCCCTCTCGGCGCTTGATAGATCTGGAGTTAAGATGGATTTAGGTTGGTTTCAATCGTGTGCCACCAAGGAAAATCTATCGATAATATGAGGAACATATGCTTAATTTTATCAATAATATGTAAATACATTTAATATTAACATAACCGTTTTAAATATGTTAAATATATCTGAGATTTATTGAGTCATTTTAATTTTAAATTTGATTAGTTACCTCAGTTTGTTGAGATGATAAATATTGTAAAATAATTTTAATGATGAAATAAAATTTTGAATGCAAAGTGACAATGTAATAATACTGAATGATAGAAACTGTGAATAATAAGAATGTAGGCAATTACGAATAGTCTTCATTGTGATCGATTTCAAACTATTTTCTTCTACTATTCTTATTTTCACCCATGTTAGTTTTGTCATATTTTCATATTGATTATTTGAAAAGGACAGTTGGAATCGTAAACCATTTAAATACTTAGCTTGAGCTATTGCTGTAAACATCATACCTTGTCTCTCTTGCTCTCCAATATTAATAGGCTGAATTACTATAACAAAAAAATCAATGTACATTGTCAATAATTTTTTGTGCTTACACTGAAATCATTGCACACACACTATTAATCCAATGACTTTAAAATTAATGTACCATCATACATCCAATTACATCAAATTAGAAATCAACATATACACTGAAATCAATGCAACTAATGCAAGAAATCAAATAATAATAGAAAGAAACATCTACACTAAAATTAATGCATCTAATGCAAGTAATGAAATATGATTAGAAATCAACATCTACACTCAAATAAATGAGTCTAGTGCAAGTAGGAAAATAGGATTTAAAGCCAACATTTACACTGAAATCAATGCATCTAGTGCATGCAATCAAATAGGATTAGAAATCACCATCTACACTAAAATAAATGCATTTAGTGCAAGGAATGAAATAGGATTATAAATCATCTACATTTAAATCAATGCATTTAGTGCAAGCAATCAAATATAATTATAAATCAACATCTACATTGAAAGTAATGCATCTAGTGCAAGCAATCAAATAATATTAGAAATCACCATCTACACTGAAATCAAGGCATTTAGTGAAAGCAATCAAATAGGATTAGAAATCACCATCTACATTGAAATCAATCCATTCATTGCAGGCAATCAAATAGGATTAAAAATAATCTACATTGAAATCATTTCATATAGTGAAAGAAATCAAATATAACCAAAAGTCAAAATCTACATTAAAATTAATGCATCGAGTGAAATCAATCAAATGGGATTAGAAATCATCATCTACACTGAATATAATGCATTTAGTGCAAGCAATCAAATAGGATTAGAAAGCATCTACATTAAAATCAATCCATCGAGTGTAAGTAATCAAATATCATTAGAAATCAACATCTTCACCAAAAACAATTCATCTAGTGCAAGAAATCAAATAGGATTAGAAATCATCATCTACACTGAAATCAATGCATCTACTGCAAGAAACCTTCTTCCCTCTCTCCCCCATATATATATCTATATATCCATCCATCTCTCCTTATTTATCTCTTTATCTCACCCTACCATACACACACTCTCTCTCACTCCATATCTATCAATTTCCTTGTCCCTCCCTCCTTCTCTCCATCTATCTTTTTTTCTCTTCACCTTACATCTATATCTATATCTCACTCTATCTCTCTATATCAAATCCAAAACATAAACTCTCTTTCTCCAATCTATCTATCTATCTATCGCTCCCTCCTCCTCCTCCTCCTCTCTCTCTCTCTCTCTCTCTCTCTCTCTCTCGCTTCTATCTCTCTTCCTTCCTGCTACCCTTTCTCCCTCTCTCTCCATATTCTTTATCACTCCCTCTCTCTCTCTCTCTCCACCTTTCACCCTCTATGTATTTATTCTTACCTCCCCCTCTCTCCCTCTCCATCTTCATATCTATTTCCCTACCTCTCTTCACTCTCTCTCTTCCTTTCTCTCCCCCCCCCTCTCTCTCTCTATCTTCACCTTCCAACTTTTTTACCATATGCCTCTTTCTCTCCTTCTCTCCCCCCTTCTCTCCATATCTCCGTATTTGTCTCTTTATCTCACCCCAAAACATACACGCTCCCTCTTCATCTCTCCCTTGTCACTCCCCCTCTCTCTCCACTACTCACTCTCTATGTATTTATTCTTCCCTCCCTCTCTCCTCATCCAGCTCCATCTCTCAATCCCTCCCTCTCTCCCCCTCCAAATCCATATTTCTATCCCTCCCTCTCTCTTCCTCTCTTTCAAGTCCCCTCTCCTTACCTTCCTCTCTCTCCCTTTCTCTCCTACCTCCCTTTCTCTTCCCCCATCTCTCTCTCTCCATCTCTCAATCCCTCCCTCTCTCCCCCTCCAAATCCATATTTCTATCCCTCCCTCTCTCCTCCTCTCTTTCAAGTACCCTCCCTTTTCCTTCCTCTCTCTCCTTTTATCTCCTCCCTCCATCTCCCTTCCCCCTTCTTTCTCTCTCTCTCACTCTCTACCCTCCAATCCTCTCTCCTTCTCCCTCCCTCTCTCCTTATCTCTCTCCCACCTCCATCTTTATGTCTCCCTCTCCCTCTCTTACCCTTCTCTAACTCTCTTACTCTTCTCACTCTCTCTCTCTTCATTCCTCTTCTCCCTTCTCCTTCAATTTATCTCCATATCTCCCTTGTCACTCCCCCTATTTCTCCACCTCTATCTTATATCATGATATATTAATATATATTACAATATAATAAATTTAATATTCTATTAATCTAAACATATTAAATTTAATAATATTAATATTTTAATATTAATGTGAGGGTTAATAATGTTTTTTTTTTTTGCATGTTATTAATAATAATTTGGTCCATGGTATTTGACCCTTATACTTCATATATAATTAGATCTTGATTTCTAATCGTATTTGATATATTTTTATATATTTACCTTACCTCTTTATACCTATTTTATAAATATATTATTTGGCCCATGGTATTTGCCCATGGTATTATTAATAATTTGTCCCTTGGTATTAATAATAATTTGTCCCATAGGGGTATTATTAATAATTCGTCCCTTGGTATTAATAATAATTTGTCCCATAGGATTCACCTAAATAAAACCTGTTTTTGAGTTTTTGTAAATATAAAGTGATTTATTGAGTAAATATAAAAATTGGTTTTATTTATTTACCATACCTCTAGTTTATTTATATTTATATTTATTTACCATACCTCCTGAGTAATATAAAAAGAGGTTTTATTTATTTACCATACCTATGGTTTATTTATATTTCTACGTATTTACCATATCTCTTTTTTGAGTGTTAGTAAACTCTTCATATTTTAAGTTTATATCGTTTAAATTTATTTTTAATAAATTTTCAATTTTTCATTTATATGTTTATGTAAGCTATTGTTCAAGCCTACATTTTTTTTTTTGACTTCCGACATACTTACACATCGGCTCAATAACAATTAATAATAACTAATCTCGACGCAATAACAATTAATAATAACTAATCTGGCCACAACAATGTTTTTACTTCTATTACAATAACAACTAGTCTAGCCACAACATTTTCAAATGTAAATTTATCTATTATTGTTAAAAATAAATAAAATAAAAATTCTTATTTTTTGTGTCTTCAAACTATGGGTTCATGATTAAAAGTTATATCTATCACCTATTTTCATCACTGATTTAGATTTGGTAAAGGACTAAAGCACCAAAACCCTTGATAGAATTTAAGGTTATGCAATTTAAAGGAATGTCAAAAGTGATGTTGAATAGTTTTACATATGTGAGATGTATTCAGAATGGGCATTGTTGAGCCAATTAACCATCAAACTTCAAGCATTCCAAATATAAGTTTGAAATTGGCCGTAGGTATGAAGAATTCTAGTGACATGTTTGAAAGGATACTCTTTCTAGAGATGAATAATGTCATTCATGCACAAGAGAAAATCTCATCTAAAATTAAATTCCATCTATCAATGCATTATCCAATTGCAAACATAATTTCAAACATAAGTGACTTGAACTCAGAAGCAACAAGAATCTTTGTAATGTGAGCATCGTATCTTAGATATAATCTAATGTCAAGTTGCAACAGGCTCACTTGAATCACTTGAATACCACTTGAGTACCTTTCCTAGATTGATAGGAAAACCAGCTTAAAACCAAACTGATAAAGGAAAATAATTTAGTGCATGGATAGAGTACGCCTACTCCTATTGAGACAGTAATTTTAACAACTATATTGTAATTCCAATTTGCATTTTCATATTTCACGAAAATCACATTCTATATCCCTTGGAGGAATGTGTATTTTATGACGAGCACACTATATAGACCACTTCCAACGCTTAAGCCAAAATGTGTATGACGTCACCAACATATTTTGTATTTCATGTACAACTCAGAATTTTTTTGCATTTACGAAAATATATACCATCTATTTTCCTCCCTTAAATCTTATTTGCATGTTCCTTGAATTTCATATTTCCATGTCCATATGTACTTTCAATTCCATTTGCCAGGATTTTTTTACAATGATGTTTCCACTCAATTCCACTGGTAAATGGTTTGGAATCAACACACAAGGAAAATATGGAGCTTTATTCACACTACTAATAGGGAGATCATTGTAATTCTGGATGTCACAGGTGTCCACAATTTAAAAGCGAAACATCTACCTCTCACATGACTTGTGTATATGGTATTGCAGAAGAGATGAGTTCCAAGAATATAATTGGTACTCCCAAGTGTTGTTTTATTGATAAATTATAAATTATAAAGATACATGAACTTTTTTCACATCAGAATTGTTTGTATATTGCAAAAATGTAATATATAAGACAATAAATACAGTATAATCCATAACCAAAATTATGAAACCAATAACAATAAACCTACTGAGCTTCGATAAAAAACCACCATTTAGATAATATTCCCCAAAAATATGCTTTAATGAGTGGTCAATAGATGATATTCAAAATTTTCATGGCAACAGACAAATGTTAGTTGCCAATTGATACCTCAAAGTCCCTGCAAGGCACCCAAAGTGGGAATTAAAATAACCTCGACTCAAGAAACATAAACAAATATGTTGTTGCCCCATAAAACTATATGGATACCATAATAAATTGAAGGCCTGTCTCTATATTAACTATTTGCACAAACCATACCCTAACCTGATTATTACCACCAACTGCCATAGTCTAAATTGATATGTTAATAATGTGATGTCTGAAGCTCTGCGCAATACTAAGATGGAATTTTATACCAAAATTAGGTGAGGAATCTATACCTAGCACTTGCATGGAGTTGCTTCCCTTGGTATAAGTACACGAGGACAAAGCAATTGGATTTTTGAAAGTAAGGACTGTCTACACCCAATGCATTTTGGGGTTATAAGGAGGTGTTGAGAAAAAAATAGGTATATCCTTGCAAAACTTGATTGTAAAACCTGTTTCAAACCATAACACAAGGCCATGGCACCAATGAATGGTAGATGAAGAAAATTCTTCAAAATCAGTGCATATTGTTGTTTTTATGCATTCCTCTTTTATGACAAGAACCTGCCCATCTTTTTTAATTTTCCAGTTTTATAGTTCAACCACAACCATTTATAATTAATACAAACCCCTACCCAGTACTGTGGAAAAAAAAATTATTCTACACTAACTTCTAATGCTGAGTTCGAGGTGGCTCTAGGTTTCTCCAATTTGTGGAGATTGTCTAAAATGTTAGAAGAATACTTATTCTAACTTATTTATTTGCAACTAAGTTCTCAAATCATATACAAAATAGTTTGGTTGGAAAATTGCTAACAATCAAGTCTAGTTTCCTTGGAAACACGGAAAATAAACATAATTGGTGTAGTATCAAATCTAAGAAAGTTATAGCCTTCTACGATTTCAATTTGAGCCGTCATTGTATTCCCTATGATTCTGCATTGCTTGTGTATATTACTGAGGAAGAATATTGAAGGATTGAAACTATCCCATTTTTCATTGAACTCATTCAAAATTAAATGTTGAGATACATATGCCTTGAGAAAGGGTTCTTGCATGAATCCTGTCATATTTATAACTGTACAATAAACATAAGAACTTATCAAGTTGATAGGTGAGGTCAAATTTTAGTCAAATAAGTTAACATGATATATACATGTCTCATTGAAATGCCCAAACACATATTTGAAACAACGACGTAGTCTAAAAGAGAATGAAGATAGATTTAAACAAAAACATTTACACTTTAAGGGTTTGGGACCAAGTAAAGATGTTCTAATTTTCTATCTTATTGTTAGGTACCGAGAGTTGCATGAGACCTATTTCTCCATGATCCTTGCATGTACTCTCTACACCAACATCCCAACATACTCGTTATTTACAAAGGAAATTTTCCATACTACTGCACCCATGGTTTAAAATAGAAGTTTTTCACCTCAAATGCATCCACACCCGACTACATGGATGCAACACTAGTATGAAGCATGTATGTGAATTTATTTTAATAGAGTGAAACTCAAACATTGTTTTATCTAGAATAAAAATGTTCATAACCTAAGTTCTGCAAGACTTCCTTCTCTGCGTGTTGGATTTCTGAATTTGAAGCAAAGTTGTATAGTTTTTGAGACTTCCTTTTGAGCAACAATGTTTGCCCAAAATGATCACCTCCCAATGCAAATAGTAGTTCAGGAACTCCATTTCCAATAACTAAATAGGACCAATTGGAAAGAAAGCATTCAGGTTAAATGTGAAAAGACAAAAGTGCTAACTTCAGGACCATTTATAACCGTAATTACCAACTTGAAAAGAAAATTCTACATCTTTTAATTGTACACTCATGTTTGATACTAGCTTGAATGAGGAACATCATGCTATAACTGTTTATTAATCCGAAGTTATTTTAGTGTGATTATTGATCCTTGCTTAAAAAATGCATTACTTTCTTTTATTAAAGAAAAATGATTAGGAAAATGAATCTCACAAATTAATGCAATCACTGCACTTAAACTAAATTATCTGTCTAAGAGGTTCAAATGCGAAATACTTTCATATGCAACACAATCTTTGCATATTATCCCAGACTTTATTCCAAAGAATACATATATTTCCCTCCTTCTAGTGGCCATTGCATAGGTTACTTAGAACACATTTCGCTTAGGCATTTCATCAAATATTTGGCGAGTTTCATCTATTCTACCATGGTGAGCATAGCCAAAAAGAATAACATTCCATTACACAACATTTTGTTTAGGAATTTTGTCAAATAGATGGCAGGCATCAAAGGATGCCATAATTCAAATATCGTTGGCGTGCATCAGGTGATGCCATACTTCAAATACCGTTATCCCTAGTAGAAGTCAAACAAATAGTGAGATATTGGTGTTGACCATAGTGAGATATTGGTGTTGAACTTGAAAATTCTGTCACATTTGCTAATGCGGCTATGGACTATGAAACCAGATTGCACTTGGAGGTGGAAACTGTTTCTAAGTTTAGTTAAATTTTATTTAAATTCTTCTTACATCATTTATTATTTTGTATTGGTATTAGACCAGTTTATACATAAGTTAACTAGTGGTTCCATACTAATTTTGGACTAAATATTCTATTCACATTTTATATGGAATTTTTGAACTGGAAGATTTGAAGGTATGGCAATCAAGTATGCCCATCTTATGGAATTTTTGAACTGGAAGATTTGAAGGTATGGCACTTAAGTATGCCCATATTTTGTAAATTTCCAGTTGCATAGTTCAGCCATAACCTTTTATAAGTAATACAAAAGCCTATTAAGTATTTTGGAAAAGAAAATATTCTATATCAAATTTTTATTACAACAAATCCTTGTTATGAGCTTCTTTTTTAGTTTCTTTTTATGTTTCTACTACTAATTGTTTTAGCATATTTTTTTTCAACATTTTGAAAAAACGACACTATTTTGGCATTTTTTTTGCCAATCACAACTAGTCCACATTAAAAAAAAATGCAAACGTGCCCAATATATTTCTTCTTTAGCTTATGATATAACTTCATGTATAGCTTCCTATGTAACCTCCTATTGTTCTCCTCATTGTGGCATTCATAGGTAACCTCCTATTGTTCTCCTCATTGTGGCATTATTTTTAACGTCCACTTGCTTCCTTTTTATCTTATGATTTAGCTTCTTGTGTAACGTTCTATTTTTCTCCTAGCTATGGCATTGTTTTTAGCATCCACTTTAGCTTTACTTTTAGTTTTCTTTTTAGTTTCCGTTTTGGCTTTCTGTGTAACATCTTATTTTTTGTTTTTAGCATCCATGTTAACTTCATTTCTAGCTTTCATTTTAGCTTCTTATTTAACGTCCTATTTTGTTCCTAGTTATGGCATTGTTTTTAGGTCCACTTTAGTCTTCCTCGTTATGGCATTGTTCATCCATGTTAATTTCATTTCTAGTTTCCTTTTTAACTTTTGTTTTAGTTTCTTATTTAAAGTCCTATTTTGTTACTAGTTATGGCATTGTTTCTAGCGTCCACTTTAGCTTCCTTTTTAGCCACTCATGAAATATTATACAACATTGATTTAGTCACTTTCCTTATACATCCCTACATCATCATAACATTGAGCCAATATAGGTCCATCTGATTTTCATTTACTTGTAGGATTTAGATTTAAGGAATGATATGAATTTTCCTATTACACATGCAAAGGACTACTTTTGTAATCAAGTTGCAGGAGGAGTTTATTATATCTATTGTACAATACACTATGATTGTACCCCAATTTGGTAATTACCATATGGCTGTTGCACAATAAACTTATCCTATTTTAGTAATACACTTATCCTATTTTAGTAATTACCCACTTGCCACTCTTACTCCTAGTGCTTTCTAAAAATCAATGTCACTACTTGGAAATCAATATTGATAGTTGTAACCTAAATTATTCCTTAGACATTGCCAAATTTCAAGGATATTCTCTATTCTAGTAAGTGTTTGTATATGCCAAATAGTTTATCTCTCCTTCTATCTCCATCTCTATCTCTCCCTCTATCTTTCTCTCTCTTTCTATCTCCCAATTCAATCTTTGTCTTTTATCTCCATCTCTTTCTATATATATATGAAAATGAATTTTTTCTAAGATAGAGTATTTTTATTTCAATTATGAAAAACGGTAAAAAATTTGAAATGATTGTGAATTGTTGTTTTCATGGCTGAGAGATTGGTAAGAAATAGGGAAAGGCCTGTCCAGTATTTCAGGAATCTCAATGTCCCCTTCCAACATCTTCAGTGCTTCCGCAATGTTGGGCTTGTAAGCCACCATAATATGGGAACACAAAATACCCACTGAAATGAACCTACCCATGATGTTCACAGGCCCACTGTTCCGAATCCTTTCATCAATTACTTCAACACCATTGCCTGCTTTGATGAGCTTCCATGCCCAATCCGTAATAAGGTAATCAGAGGCTGAACTTTCTGCCGCTTATGACCTCCAATAAGACAGCGCCAAAACTATACACATCACTCTTCACTGTAAGGCGTCCATAGAGCGAGTATTCAGGGGATAAGTAGCCATGCATTCCTGCTACTTTAGTCGTGATATGTGATTCTACCTCTACTAATTTATCCATCATTTTTGCAAGGCCGAAGTCAGAAACATAGGCATTCATCACTACTACACAAGGGCATTTTTAAGACAGTTTTTTAAGACAAAAGAAATCTTTTGTCTTAAAAAGTCACTTTTTATTTTAGTTAGTTTATATTAAAATTTAATATCAATTGAATTGTCTTAAATATAAAATTTAAGACAAAAATAGTGTGAGACAAAAATAATTTGAGACAAAACTTTATATTTAAGACAAAAACAGACAAAAATATTTCAAGACAAAACTTTATATTTAAGACAAAAGCTGTTTGAGACAAAAATATTTTAAGACAAAAGCAATTTGAGGCAAAAATGTTTTAAGACAAAAATTTATATTTAAGACCAAAAATATTTAAGACAAAACTTTATATTTAAGACAATGGCTACTTAAGACAATGACAATTAAGATCTAAACCATTTAAGACATTTAGCAATTAAGACAAAATCATTAGCATTCAGAAGTTTGCATTGAAATTCCACGAGTGGATAATGGATAATTATATTTTTTATTTTTGAAATTAGATATTCAAGCCACATGAAATTTAATCAGGTCATATTTATTTCTTTTATATTATATTTATTTCTTTTTTCATTAAACCACATTCTAAAAATATAATAAATAAATAGATAAAAAAATAAAATTAATTTTTGGTTGGCCACTCAAGGGGATTTGAACTTTGAATCTCATATTTTAACATAATACTTCATAACAAGGTGATTGTCAATTGAGTTACATTCCATGAACTAAAATTGTTTATTTTTTTAAATATGTGAAAAAATTTAAACTAGCAATTGCACCAGATGTTGCAGAGGAAACGCTGTAAGGCATGAAATAGAGAAGAATCCTAACATATAAGAAATCATTAAATGATAAAAATTAGTAAACAAAATGCCATTCAAGAAAATATTCAACGAAGAAGGATCATTAGGTACAAGGGATGGAAATTTGGTTTCCAAATAGGAAATTGGCATTTGACATTCACCGATATGAAACATCAAATTATTCGAAAAATGTTATGGGCACAATAACATAAATAGATTGTTGGGGGTATAGAAATGATGCAGTTGAGTGAGTTGCTGAGGAAGTATTGCCTAATGAAGGAGAAGGCAGTGGTCCTTAAGGGAGACAAGTTGTCAGATTCAGGAGTAGGGGTTGTTGTTAGCTTAAATTTTGTGAGTTTCCTTTTTTTTGGTGTGCCACAACCTTGATCTTGCTGATAGTTCATCAGCTGGATACTTGAATGCCTCCTCAGAAAGCTTATCTGCTAGTTGATTAAGCTCATGATAAATGTGGGTGAAGGATGACCATTCTAGCTCCGAAATGCGCGGCCAAATTTGAGACATCGGGGATTGAAGCCGCACATTCTACCTATAAAACTTGCATTAGCCCGGTTAAAAACTATTTGAGATTCCCATCTCTTGCAACCTCTTCAAACCACAAGCACTTTCCAAATAAATAACAACAAACAATGTTGAGAACTCGACCTTTAAATTGGAACTAGGAACCAAAGTATATATGATATGAATGAATTGAAATGAATTTATATATAAAACACAGTGAAGAGAAAAAATAATCAACATATAAGGAGAAACATACTTTTTTAATGAGATCACCTAGAGATTCTCTGATAATTTGAGTGGGATTTCCTTCAAAATTCCTGCAAGGTATGTTTCTGGTCGGATGTAAGAAAAAACACGAGACATTATAGCTACGTAACCCGATCTTGCAGGAAAAATGAATTGCTTCACCCAAAAAACTTTATTATGAATACCATTTTCGTGTGATCTCCAGATGTGGGTAAAAGTGCATTATATAAGAAAATAAAAATGTTCATGAACTTCCCATGAAAGTGAGTGCATCGATCGATTTTAAGTTTTTTTTTCCATGTTGGTCTCTCTACTGTAGAGTTGTGGGATAGTTGTATCATGTGACTAAACTATATTTAATAAATACTTTTGCACTTACCCTGATATTTGAGTAGTGCATTTAAATGTGCAACAGTATGGCCTGCGATCTCCTAATTGTGAACTACATATAAGATATCTAATTGGATGTTAGCCAAAGTTTTTCATAGGCATAACATACCCAATTTTCACCCTTCAAGGGTTTTCTTGCCCATGATCACAGACATCTTTTGATGACTGCTATAATTAGGCCACTTGCAATGCTTCTTTTAGAGTTTAAAGGAAACACCTCCTTGAAGAAAAAATAAATAAATAAAACAAGAAAAAATGTTGTAACAATTTAGTTAGACAACAACTAACAACCCTCTCGAGGTGGAAAATTCCAACCCAATTGAAAGAAGCAAGACAACTCAAGTTATTACAAATATAAATCAGGACAATTGTGCAACTTTTTCAAGGATGCAACAAGAAATTTTTTTTGTACAGAATAAGAAAATATTTGCAAATGAGAAGATACCACAGTGGACATGCACAAGAAGAAGAACCAAAGAAATCAAATTAAATAAAGGAAGCATAACCATGACTCCAAAATGGCTTCTCTAAAACACATAGAACCGCAATAAATCCCACTGAAGCTTACAAATTTATCAAACCCTAACTTACTAAGAAATTCAACAAGCCAACATGCTACAATTTGTTGAGTCACCGCCAAATCAATTAGTAATTATCGCATGAATTTACATTTGTTTATAATTTTATTTAAAAGGTTGAAATTCTCTCAAGAGCATATAGAATATTTCCAAGAGTTAAAAAAATAGAAATTTCCCTACCTCCGCAAGGTATCATCACACCCGGATAGGTGAAAACATACAAGTATAAATATTATACCTCTAAATCTCAATGAAACTTCAACATTTCAATAACATACTTGCAACAATGCTTAATGAGTTTTGTCTATTGGCTAAATAGATGTAAATCCATCCATCCAAAAATAAACATCTAAATCAATCCAACACCATAAATTGTGCTAAGTAGTTCATCATGTTATTTCAAAGATTACAATATGGTATTATATTAGCTCACATATTCCTTGAATATTTGAAAGCCAAACTTCCTTAGCAAAGTAGACCAGAAAGATTCGTACTCTAAAAGACAAAAAAAGACAACAAACTAAAATAACAACTTTAACTCTAATCCAAACACTTCATTCTTAGCAACATGATATCTGTGCATGTGTTTGTTCAATCGGTTTGACAGGTGATAGACAATATATGAAGCCTTTTTTCCATGGTTCCAAACCCTTCTTGTCTCCTTCAAGGGGGTTTCTTGAGGTCTTCAAAAATACTTCCTTTTGCTAACCAAATGGATTGTTTCTTTCACACATGTATGGAAACGTACTTTCCAAATCATATTGTAATAGATTCATAAGATGATATTACTGGTATTAACTACACCTTATTTGGAGACATCGTTTTTATTATAGGGGTTGGTACCTTTCTATTGGATGTGGTTGGTGATGTGAAGACTACTCAACTTCTAGTAAATACTCATACTAACTCTAACGAGATTATGGATGCTTGTTTACAAAGGGAGACCCCTCTAAGATGAACTCATTGGATTCTTTGTTTGTTCATGCTAATTATTGTTCTCAAATTTCCTTCTCCAAGGGGTTGAGACTATTTGCTTCATTTATTTTACATGGCCCGTTGAAAGAAGAATAATGGAGATTGTCTCCACGTCTTTTCCATTTCGCTAAGTTACAAATAAAAAGAGTCAAATTCTGTAGCCAATATAATAATAGCCTCTTGATACACCTTTAGTGAGTTATGCATAGCTCTCACCTATCACTGTAGCTCAATTAAATGACATCTAATAGCTCCAAGACACACTATAGGTAAGGCAATGAGAGAAATTGACATCTATAGGTAAGGCAATGAGAAAAATTGATAGGTGAACCCCCAATAGTTGTGACAAGGGGATTAGGGGCCACATTATCACAAACTATATGCACTTAACCCATAACCACTAAAGTCCCTATCCCTTTAACCCAAAATCCACAATCCCTTAACCCCTACACCCATAACTCATAACAAATTAACCCCTTGATCCCTTAAACCCAAAACCTCTAACCCCTTAACCCCTAACCCCTAACTTAGAATCCTTGAACCCCATAAACCCTAATCCAATATCCTCTTAAACCTTGACCCTTAACCCATAACCCCTTAACCTGCTGAGACATAAATACCATAACCCTTAGGCACTTAACCCCTAAATCCCCTAACATGTAAGACCTTGATGGTTAATCATTAACCCTAAATCCCTTAACCACTAAGCCATTAACCTTTAACCCTTAAACCCCCTATACCTAGACCCCCTAACCCCTAAACCCCATAAGCCCTAACCCTTTACCCTTTACCCTTAACCACTTGCTCCTAAACCCTTAAACCCCTTAACTCCTAGAACCCCTTATCCTTTCTCCCAAACCATAGGTTCTCCGACACTAATATTATTGGGCATATTATGATTTTTCCTGCTAACTGCTCCAAATACAACCTCTAAGAACTAGTAGGGTCAAAGGAAAAGAGCTTCAAGGTCCCAAAATCGGATTTAAATTTTATGGACAATCACATTTCCCCCAAATATCCTCCACGTATTTGCCTTGGTATATTGGAGTTTTAAAAATACATAGGATGCCACAAGTAATCCTAATCATAAGACTCAACTTTCCTAATTACTAGGAGGCCTTAAAAATCAAACAACATCTTAACTTATACCTAAAGTGACTAAAATTTCCTATCCTGAATATGAAATTAGAAATTCTACAAAATTATAGGGCAACAACGAAACCAACTTCATCTTCTATAAATCTCTAAGACCTTCTGGAGGACAAATACAAATTTTGAAATAAATTGTTGAAATTATGCTCTTGCATCAATAGTTACCAATGTATCCTTGTAGGCCACCCTCTTTAACAATATTAATGCCAATGTCCTTTACCTAGAAGGAAATCCTTACATAATTCTCTCTTAGATCCTACCAAGTATGAATTTTTTTAGTAAAATGGATGTTCACCCTACAAGATTCTATCCTCATGGCCTAAGATAAGGCATCCCTCTATGTCACCCATGACTATTGCATTAATGGTACATTATTAAAGAGAAACAATCTTTGAATGGATCATTCTTTGAGTTGAGTTTCATGGAGAGTATAGGAGATTTTGTTGATCAAGTTTTGTAATTTTTCGTCATACTCGTGAGAAATTTCTCCAACCGTTTTCTTAATCTCCTTCAGCTTAGTGATTTTTTGTTGTTTAATGTTTAGCCTCTATAAATTAGATATAAATATCGCCTTTAATTCATCTAAGGCCTTAGCTACACCCTAGGGATAAATCTATATGAAATTCATGCACCATTAGAGAATATTCCCCCACAATGTGGTTTGGAACTTTATCAACTTAGAAACTAGCACTACAATCATTTTCACCCTCCAAATGAATCCACATAAGAATAGATGTGGTTTTTCATCACCATCACCCTTCATAAAGTTCTTAGAACTACTATAACCATATCGTTGGTTGGGTTGTTCACCAAGATAAAACCTTATGGACATGTTTGAATAATTAGGCCTACTCCCCCACTTGAACTAAAATTCAAACATAACATATGCCACTTCTACTTTTATTCCCACCGTCATTTTGTTTTCACTACTACTATATCCCAAACTACTAAGAAAAGGTGCTTTCAATTCAAAAGTAGAATAAAAATTTCGGATTACCTCTAGGATTTTCAAATTCATAGGGTGGTTGGTTTGGATTGGATCCATTTTTCTTAGGATATATCATGTATGCTACTTGACCTTCCTCTAGCTCAAACAATTAGAACACATTATTAAGTGTTTCTTCCTCTTATTTCTATGTGATGATATCTCTCTCCATAGGCTAATCAATACCTTACAAACCAAGGCTTCCTTTTAGACAATCATGATCCATCTAACTGAACTTGCTCACCTCCTTGTGCCATCACTTCTTTTTTCTCTTCCAAATTTCTAGACATATTCTCCCCACCTATTCTTCGCTCCAATCTCTTTCCAATTATTAAATCCCCTTATTTGAACAAATGTTTGGTATTCTCTTGAAACCTTTTGAACTCTTTTACTTGCGCCTCTATGTTTCCATCCTCACTAATACCCATTTTCATTACCAACGTATTGTGATGAGAATCCCCTTCATTCTATTCATCCACCACTTCTTAATTATTGCATTTTGATTAAAATCCTATTTTCCCCTCTTTAATACATGTGCTTCCTCCATGGCACCCTATTCCCTTAGTTATTCAATATCAGTTAATCCATTCTAGGTCACCTCCAAGCATTGGTGCTTGCACTTTCATGGTTGGAGAACTAAAAAAAACAAATAAGTTGCGTTTATGGGTTACATAGAAACTCCCCACAACTATCGTGTTTACTTTCCATCCCTATGATTGGATCCATTTTTCTTAGGCTATATCATGTCTACTACTTTACATTCCTCTAGCTCAAACAATTAGAACACATCAATAAGTGTTTCTTCCTCTTTTTTCTTTGTGATGATATCTCTCTCCATAGGCAAATAAATGCATTGCAAACCGAAGCTTCTTAGTGATGGAATGGTGCAGTTTGATCTGACTATTTCTTCCTATTGCAGTTTGCAGGAGGTTCTTGATCCCACCATTTCTTCCTATTTAAGTATTTTAATCCAGGTTGAAGGAGCTAAGGGGGTTTAGTTGCGAATGAAGCCAAGGAGGATGCATGGAATACAACTTGCTCGAGGTTCCCAATCCTTCCTGTTCTTCCTCTTGGCATGAAACACAAAATCCTTTATAAATGGGTTTGAGATCAAGCAGCTTAGTGTCATATTTGTGCACATACTTAAAACCATGTTGCTGACTTCCAATGAATAGCTATTGAGGAAAGCCATAAATCATGATATCATGCCACCAACACTACAGTTTGAATCCGATCAAATAGTGATAAGATAAATAAGACTTCTGCCAATTTACTGTGTAGTGTTGCATCCACTAGCTTTGAGTCTTTAAGAATCAATAACTTCATATCCATTTCAATAGGAGTTGTTGCAGATTTATCATCAGCAATGTCAAATATGTTTCAAATTTCAATATCTTCCTTACATACTTAGCTTGGAAAATCTAAATACATTGGAACTATCATTTCAAAATCTTTATGCAGGAAGCTCATCTTTTATCACTTCCATCATTCTTGGAAGTTGGATTCACTGAAATGATGCCATCAACATGTAAGATGCAATCAATATTTCATCCTTCACTTTGCTTTTGACAATCTGACAGGTTTCCAAAACAATTATCCTTGGCTGGTCATCAATGCTTGCATACAAGGCTCTATGAGCCTGCCTCTGTCCATATGAGCTATAATGCATATACATTTCCTCTGCAAAGCTTGTATTCTAGAAGGCACTTTTGACATCCACTTAATAAATCTCACACCTATGCCTAACTAATTGTATTCATCTAACAAGTGCAGAGTTTCTTCAAAGTCTACACAGGCTCCCAAGTCTGATTTATCTGTATTTCGGTATAATCCTCTGGAATTTCTTTCTACAACTCTTGCTTTATGTTCTCTTCTTCAAATGAGTTAGACTTGTGTGACTCAATACTCAAAAGCAACACTTACTGGATATACAGTTGACTATTGTAGGCTAATTGACTTTCAGACTTCTTCACTAGTTGTAGGTAGTTCTTGGAACTTTGAATCCATAATCATTCTTTATGTAGATACGACTTTGGAAATCTCTTGAACTTTGGTCTGATTAAAGACATAATCTATCATCAACTTTCTTCCATCAATTTCTGTAACCCAATCAACATCATTATAGCTATTTTTGTCTGATAATTTTCAGTTTTGGTGGAGAAAAATTGATATAGGCTTGCTGTCCTTCATTCAAAATTGTGTGAAGACAATGCTTTGATAATTATAATTATGCATATCTCTAGTTATTAGAATGTCATAGTAATAATGCAACTCACCTAGATCCTTCATCTCAAAAAAAAATAACATTTGATTTTTGGTTGTTGGAAAACTTTATGTGGCTCTCTATGAATATTAGGCCATCAAATTCCTAAACCTTGGCAAGAAACAATTGTTGAATTTTAGCTGGGAGACAAAAATAATGAGGAGGGTGTTGAATGTGATGAGCAATCCACACCCACAATTATAGTAGCACCTCGTATAAAGAGGACAAAAAGGATTGATATGTGTTAAATATGCTAAACATATTTTTGGAACTTGAAAGATCCTGGAGCAAATAGATGAAAACACCTCTGAATATTATCACAAGTCTTTCATAGAGATTATGCTGATAGATATACAACTTCACTGACTACAAGATTTTTTTTTTTGTTACCTAAGATAAAATTCTCACATTATTAGGAAGATATGTTTTGTATTTGTTATTTATATTTACATCTATATATGATAGTGATATATTTTGGAAGTTGGGCCCTCTGGTGCTTTTTAATTTTCAATGTTTGAATCAATGTATTGCAAGTTTTCTCTTATTTTTTTCGAGGGGGTAGTAGAATTTACGGCAGATATATGACCGTAGAAGTGTAGTCAAGAGAACTCTGCGTAATTTTTTTTTTTTTATGGACGTATTGGAATAGTGAAACCTTTGAAAACATAGAAAAATGTAAATAGGTTTGTCAAGTGCTGTGAATGTACTTCTGTTACTTTGGCTAAACCCCATGATGAAATTATTGATGATGAGGATGCAGAGCAGGGTATCACGGGTTTCCATGACAAAAACAGTGACAAGGCAAACAACGGCATTGGTGAGATAGATGGGATTAGGATTAGCGATTACAGATATGATGAGGCCAGAGCCCTCAGCAATTCCTTTCAAAGGTTAAACTAATTTCTTTCCGTGCCTTCTTAGGATCATCAAGATCGAAGAGGTATATATGCCACATCCATCCATTGCTAGAGGTGGATCAACACCCATATCCATTGTTTCCTCCAGGTTTTATACCAATAATGTTTGGGAAAATGTTTTTAGTATACTGCACAACTGCCACATCTATCCCTTGCTAGGCATAGTTCGTCACCCATATCCATTGTCTCCTCCAGGTATTAAACCAAGAATGTTTAGGAAAAATGCAAATTGGAAGTGGTTTCTCTACTTCCATTTTATCCTTGAAAGAGTTTGAATATGATTCAAAATTAATCTTTTACACAGTTGGACAACTTTATATGATGCCATAGAGATTGATGAAAGGGAGACAGCCAATTTGTTCGGGCAATGATTGTACAATGCATTTTGCCTCCTATTAATAATATGCAGGG
The DNA here is from genome assembly GCA_034641835.2 of Pinus albicaulis. Lineage (NCBI taxonomy): Eukaryota > Viridiplantae > Streptophyta > Pinopsida > Pinales > Pinaceae > Pinus > Pinus albicaulis. The sequence goes on along the minus strand of CM076570.1, from coordinate 895,225,124 downwards.
CTGTGATGCAGATGTTGGTACACTTCCAGATGAAAACCATAGCTAGTAGAGAAAGGTAAGGCATCGGTGCTACTGTTGATTCTCACATCACACAATAAACAATAAATGAGATTTCTTGTTAGGTTTATACAATTGGGTAATATATGGTTGCTTATAATATCATTTATATATTTAACCAGTTTTCCTCCTTGTGATGGAATTGAAGAAACTTAGAAGTCCCACCTTAGCCTGTAACCTGGAGTATATTTGTAAACAGGCTAGTCGAAAGTATGCAGATTATAACTTTGTTTAACGGCAAACCCCAATCAATGGTTTAGTAATTATGAACTTGGACTCTATTTTGTGGAAATATTCTTGACCAGTTTGTTTTGATGGGGGTATTGTCAAGATATTTGCTTAAGAGACTGGCTCGCCTCATTCTAATATTTATCACTTGTGACCTTTAGCATCCTCAAAGCACTTTATTTTTGAATTTTTTCCGCAAAAAACCCTAGCATATCAATTTTATAATTCCACTCACCATGTGACATTGGTTTCACTTTCTCTTTGCATGCGTTCAATGTATGCGCAGGTTCGATTATCCGATTGATGAATTTTTACAGGTTGAAAGCAAGGTATGCTTGCGGCGCTGCCCCTGATTCATTTAATCATGGCTTTGCAAGATTTTGTAGTCTTGAGATTTAGGTAAAATAAATTTTGTTAGTTGAGCTGCAAATATATTTGCTTGTATAATGAGTTCATCAGTTCCTTTGGTGTAGTGATTTTTTTCAATATGAAAAGGCCCTCCCATCTTAAAGTTACATAGATATTTAATCTTCAATATTTTAGGCAGCGGAAGCTCAAGAATCATTAGAGGAAGAAACACTTCTCCATGTTGAAAGGGATGTTGGGTCTGAGTTATCTGAGTCATTAACGGGAAAAAATGTAAGAGCCTCCTTTACTTATGTTGTCCTTTTTGAGAGTTTGTTGCTTATGTTTATGCATATTGAAACTAGACAGATTATGTATTTTGTGCAGTTAGAAGATGCTGTTGAGAAAAAAAAGGAAACTTTCAAGGAACAGTGGGAAGGTACTCTTAAACGTTTGTTTGGAGGATGAGAGTGCAGTTTGAATATGCTGTTGAGAACGAAATGGAAACTCTCAAGGAACAATGGGAAAGTACTCTTGATAATTTGGAGGATGAGAGTTCAGTTTTTCTGAAT